>BQNB010118707.1:0-20943 GCA_026074375.1 Tanacetum coccineum
ATTGGGACGCCTCATTATGTAAGTGACGAATTGTGAATGTGGGCTTATGCGTATCCGACATAGCGTGCGTTCGTCCGTACAAATTATTCTTTGGGCTATGAACTCCTTTCGACTCGTAATTTGTTATATGGATTTTTCTGACTGTGTATCGACCGTCGCGAACCTAATGAGCTAAACGTTATTAACCACTACCTACTTCCAAGATTTGACGACTTATTAAATTCTTCGTTTCCAATGACCTTTTCTTCGAGTCATGTATTTTATCCTTACTTTTAAGGATTCTCATGGCATTTAATCCGTTCGCCCACGCACATTGCATATATTTGATGCTTGACTATTGTTCATTCAATTTTCGTTGGAATTCATGTCGAGGACCAGAGTTCACATGGAAGCGTGAGAATCAATTCAAGAGTAAGTACCCTCACCTCTTTACGAGCAATCAAAGGGCGAATAAGTCGAATAGAGCACCGGGACGGCGCTCCCTTAAGGTGGGAAGGCTGTAACATTTTGTAATTTTTGAGTCATTATTTAAACTTATACTTTCATTATCTATTTTACTCCTGAGTAAAAATTATTTTTCGGTTAACCGAATAGGTTATCTCGCGTTCGTAGGAAAACATTTATTAAAGGTGAACCCGATTTTAGACTAAATATTAGTCTACACGCTCTACATATTTTTATTATTTCAGAAAAGTATCCAATATGTTATAATTTTATATTTATTATATACGTTTATTTTTCGTGGTTACGCCTAACTCTTGAAATATTTTACGTTTATACCCGTTGGCCCCAAAAGTACCCACTTATTCTAAAAATTATAACAAAATAAAATAATAATGTTCTTTTTCCTTGCTAGAAAACGTATGAACCATGTGATGTGTAACCCTCTTAAGTGTCATACAAAGACACCTAACTAGGACATATGTCCTCTTGGTTTGCATGGTGATGACAACACATCTCCTACTATGTTTATATACTAATAAAAAAAATCAAATTGTCACTCTTTCTCTCATTCTTTTGGACGTCCCAAGTAACCATCAAAACAGCAATTACATCAAAATTTTACAAGTAATTCAATTCAAGAGTTGTGTGGTTTTTAAAGCTAGTGTAGTGCTCTTGGTTTAATCTCTTCAAGATCATCATCATTCAAAGGGTTATGGGCTGAAGTAAATGAGGTTATAGAAGTTTTTACAAGGGTTATATTGTTGGGTTAAAGTGCTAGCTCAAGCTTGAAGTGATATTGTTGTTATCATAATCTCATTTATCTCTCTTTTGTAAGGAAATTTATTTCCATTGTATTCTCATTTTTATTCCTTTTAAATTATTTATATTTATCAAGTATATTATGAGTTTATATGTATTTTGAATATTCTATATTGATATTTGTAAAATTATGGCATTGTACATATATATTTTGCGCCAAGAAACTTGGTTGGATTAATTTTATAAAGAGTTCATAGGACTGTTTTAGATCAGTAGCTAAATAGGTGTGGTACGAAATATTTTTGGTCATGAGGAACCTGGGAAAGTTAATAGAAATGTTGGTATATGTTTAAGGTACATGTGGTTAATTGGGTAGAGCCGTATGTCTTCCGGATGAGTGAGATATGACCGATTTACCAAAACTAATCAAATCTGAATCACTGTTGGGAAAAAGGAGTATAACTCCATATTTTTACTCTAAATTATCAAAATAGAAAGTTGAGCCCTGTAGTAGACACATAGAGCTAACCCCTCCCTTTGGCCTCATTTGAATTGCTATCATAGATTGGGATTTATGGTTTTTTCCGTGAGGGGTTAAAATTCTGGAAATATTCTGGTTTGAATAGGCAGGGGTAAATGAGTCATTTCACATGGTTCTAAAACTTTTTAGAAGGCGAGGCCTGGATTTTTAGAAACTAGATTCAAAATTATTTCTGTAGGAGAAAGCCTTACATTTTTATCTATCATAGATTAGCAGATAGAGGTCGGCTAAGTCGAGTCAATTCCAGAAATTTAAAATTTACATCTTGTGTTGAAATCTAAAACATATAGATACACATTGGTTAAACGTGAGTTAAGAGATGAAACTTATAGGGTGTTTTATTGAATATAATCTCAGGTTAAGACATCAAGTTAGGACTAAGAACACTTTGATTAAGTCATTATGCAATGCCATACATATCTTGAAAATATATCTCATGATCATGTGATTTATTTTTACGTATTGGTTTCTTTATTATACTAAGTCGCATCACATATTCTAGGTGGTGCTTAGAAGTATTTCTCGCTCGTCTGAAGACTCGTCTTACTTCTGATCTATTTGCTTCTCGGTGAGTTCATAGCCCCACCTTTTCTACTTTAATGGTATTCATAACTATTTTCGGGGTGAGAATACAAGCTCGTTTTACTAGTAAACTTATTGATTTCTACTACATGAGCGCTACATGAATATTTTTACTAAAGCTTTTACTTGCCTACCATATGATTTCTAATACATATTTGATACATGGTTGTTTACTACTAATTTTATTAAAGTTTGATTTGCTTACTACATGATTGAGATCATTGATTATCTATTTATAAAACCGTGAATTTTGAAGACATTATTTTTTTTACTAATGGAACACAAGTGCTTGAAGGGTATGCCTGACCCGATTATGAAATTATCTGCATGAGTCACTATTGCCAAAGTCCCTAATTTCATGAACCGTTAATTACCCTGTAGGGGTGAAACCGAAAACTGGTTGTTGGGGTTGTGGTCTAGTACATTTAATAGATCTATTATGGGTTTGACAACCCCGTCCCAGGTCTGAAATCGAAGTTCTATTCCGAGCACCTTTTTAACGGGCGATGATGTATTGAGAAACGTAAGGTATGATGTAATAATACCTAGTACTTAGCTACTCTCTTACATGATGGGTGCAAAACTGTATTTGCATTTGATATGCGTTATTGTCAAGGTTTCGGTGTCATGAGCTCAATGCGGTAATGTTGAATTATACTTTGAAATATTGTCCCTAGTTGATCTTAAACCTTGTGGTCCACTACTGATTATTACTTAATTTATCGAATCACTTTGAAATGTAATAGGCGCTGCTTTTTCCTTACTTGAAATCTTTACTTGAATGATTTCAATGCTGTTTTTACTAAACCTATGAATTCACCAAACATTATGGTTACGTTTTTTTGCATGTATATTTCTCGAGGTTATATTCATGCTATCTGAGCAAATGGGAGCATTCGAGTCGCGTTGATCTCAAAACTTTAAGGACTGTTTTCTTTTTCTTCACATTCGAATAAATGTTTTCTTTAAATATACAGAAAAAAGTCATGTTGAAACTCTTGTAATTTTTGTTAAAATCAAATTATTGGGACCTGAATTTACTCTGATATTTTAATTGAATGTGCATTTCTTTTAAAACATCTCTTTTGAGGTCGTTTTCTATAACTTGTACTTTATACTATAAAGTAGCACCCCAAGTGGTATTCCGCTGCATTGTTTGAATTTTAGGGGTTTTTCATAAATTGTATCAGACAATGGTTATAGATGAACTAGACCTTTTCCAAAATCTAAACTATAACCATTTTTTTCAAAAACTTTTAAGAGTCTTTCACCATTGTCTGATATCCGCGCGCGTTTGCTTCCAGGTAACTTATATGCTCCCTTTTGAATCTTTATTGCTATTATATTAATAATGAATATATAATGCTTGGTTATTATTTCGCTCCATACGTCTATCTATAACGTCATATAGTTTGCTTATAGTTAGGCCGATTATAAATATATACGTTGATTTACTCATCCGACTATCGCGTACTTCCTACTTCCTTATTTTTCTCTCTCGGACGTCAATGCTAGTATTATATATGGATACTCGTACATATATGAGCTACTTTCCTCTCAAATTCTTATGCGTAATCTTTGGGATCATCGGCATCTATATATATATATATATATATATATAATATATATATATATATATAATATAGTATGATATAATAAAATAAGTAATTCCTATAATTGTTGACTATTTATGTTTACTTCGGCTATAATTTTATTGTGGAACTTATTGAGTAAAGTTGGTATTTTAATAAGGAAAATTATTGGCTAAATTCCTACTGTATCTTTGCATTAAAAGCTATACTAATACTGTTAATAGGTCCTAGTGGTGAGTTGGATGGAACGCCAACTCTTCCGGATGGTCGAGATACGACCAAAACCGTGGAAACAAACTTAGTGTACCCATCAATTATGTAATGCAGAATAGTTTAGATTATAACTAATTTTATTTGACTTGAAGTCTACTGGATTCACATGGGTTTGAAGGTAAAACATATGAGGACACATGCGATTCTTTGTATTAAATCCTTAACTATTCCGTATGAATAAGTATACGACAAGAACGCCAAACTAATCATAAAATTATGCCCCAGATATTTCAAAATGAGTTTGAGACCATTATTTTCATAATAATTTCCTAATATTTCAAACTAAACCCAGTAGGATTTTTAGATAAACTCAAACATGTTGCTATCGATTTGGGTTTAAACTGAGTTTTAAAATAGGAATTATGCTAAAAAACGTAAATAACACAAGAAAACGTTTTAAATAATTAGATTGGCACAAGGATTATGGTAAAAATGATAACTTCACTTTAGTGATCTTAACACATAGAGTATTTATCTTGTAATCACCTTAAACTATAGTTAACAATCTTGTTTAAAAGAAGGCGAAAACCGTTCCTTTATACCTATTACGGATTTTGAAATATAGATCCATTAAGTCAGATTGCAAAGGGAAAAAATATTTATGTAATGATAATTACCTACATATGTGTATACTACTATGGTAAGTCTTAAAAAGTACTTTTTTCTTTGATATTTATGAGCATTGCGGTGATCTCTAAAATATTAACGTGACTTTATTTTATTTCCTTTTTGATAATATTGACATTCGATGTACTTTGTCAATTCCATTAGTTATCTCGTCGTTCGACTCCGAGTTCGAACACACTTCTTATGCTTTTGAATCGCATATATTGTTTCGTAATCTATCATTTTGAAGTCTTCCATTCGATGGGAGTACTACTTTATCTTGTCACCTTGGATCGTGCCGTCTTTTGGCACATACCTTTGGAACGCGATTGACTAACGCCTTATTATTCTTCTCGTTACTTCTTATGATTTTGAAGAATCATGCCGCTAAGGAGACACTCCTTTTTACTTAATGTAGCATTTGATCTTGTCGTGATATTTTGTTTTGTGTCGACCATACTTAAGTAGGATGATTTATAATCATCTTATTGAAATGAATTGGGACGCTTCTTCATTTGAATAAGGAAATTATAAACCGCCGAACCATAAGTTCATAATTCTTCACTTACATGGATTGGGACGCCTCATTATGTAAGTGACGAATTGTGAATGAGGCTTATGCTAGATCCGACAATAGCGTCGCCGTGTCGTCCGTACAAATTATTCTTTGGGCTATGAACTCCTTTCGACTCGTAATTTGTTATATGGATTTTTCTGACTGTGTATCGACCGTCGCGAACCTAATGAGCTAAACGTTATTAACCACTACCTACTTCCAAGATTTGACGACTTATTAAATTCTTCGTTTCCAATGACCTTTTCTTCGAGTCATGTATTTTATCCTTACTTTTAAGGATTCTCATGGCATTCAATCCGTTCGCCCACGCACATTGCATATATTTGATGCTTGACTATTGTTCATTCAATTTTCGTTGGAATTCATGTCGAGGACCAGAGTTCACATGGAAGCGTGAGAATCAATTCAAGAGTAAGTACCCTCACCTCTTTACGAGCAATCAAAGGGCGAATAAGTCGAATATATGATCACCTATGGACGGCGCCTCCCCTTAAGGTGGGAAGGCTGTAACATTTTGTAATTTTCGAGTCATTATTTAAACTTATACTTTCATTATCTATTTTACTCCTGAGTAAAAATTATTTTTCGATTAACCGAATAGGTTATCTCGCGTTCGTAGGAAAACATTTATTAAAGGTGAACCCGATTTTAGACTAAATATTAGTCTACATGTTCCACATATTTTTATTATATAGAAAAAGAAAATCCAATAAGTTATAATTTTTATATTTATTAAATAACGTTTTTATTAATTGTTGTTACGCCTAACTCTTGAAATATTTTACGTTTATACCCGTTGGCCCCAAAAGTACCCACTTATTCTAAAGATTATAACAAAATAAAATAATAATGTTCTTTTTCCTTGCTAGAAAACGTATGAACCATGTGATGTGTAACCCTCTTAAGTGTCATACAAAGACACCTAACTAGGACATATGTCCTCTTGGTTTGCATGGTGATGACAACACATCTCCTACTATGTTTATATACTAACAAATATTAAATTGTCACTCTTTTTCTCATTCTTTTGGACGTCCCAAGTAACCATCAAAACACCAATTACATCAAAATTTTACACGTAATTCAATTCAAGAGTTGTGTGGTTTTTAAAGCTAGATTTGTGCCTGTTTTAATCTCTTCATCAAGGATCATCATCATTCAAAGGGTTACGGGCTGAAGTAAATGAGTGTTATAAAGTTTTTACAAGGGTTATAAATTGTGGGTTTAAATGCTAGCTCACTCTTGAAAGTTATATGTTTTATCATAAACTATTTAATCTCTCTTTTGTAAGGAAATTTATCTCCATTGTATTCTCATTTTTTATCCCTTTCGAATTATTTATATTATCAATAATATTATGAGTTTTATACTATTTTGAATATTCTATATTGATATTTGTAAAATTATGGCAGTGTACCATATATATTTTTGCGCCAATAAACTTGGTTGGATTAATTTTAAAAGGTTTCATAGGACTGCTTTAAGATCCAGTAGCAAAATAGGTGTTTTACGAAATAATTTTGGTCATGAGGTAACCTGGGAAAGTTAATAGAAATGTATGTGTATATGTTTACGGTACTGTGGTTAATTGGTAGCAACCGTATCTCTTTCCGGATGTGTGAAGATATGGCCGATTTAACCAAAACTAATCAAATCTTACACGGGTTGGAAAGAGGGGTATAACTCCATATTTTAAACACTAAATTACAATAGAAAGTGATGCCCTGTAGTAACACATAGAGCTAACCCCTCCCTTTGGCCACAACTTAACATTTCTAACAAAGATTTGGGATTTATGATTTTTTCCGTGAGGGGTTAAAATTCTGGAAATATTCTGGTTTGGATAAGCAGGGGTAAATGAGTCATTTCACATGGTTCTAAAACTTTTTAGAAGGCGAGGCCATAAATTTTTAGAAACTAGATTCAAAATTCTTTCTATAGGAGAAATCCTTACATTTTTATCTATCATAGATTAGGAGATAGAGGTCGGCTAAGTCGAGTCAATTCCAGAAATTTAAAATTTACATCTTGTCTTGAAATCTAAAACATATAGATACACATTGGTTAAACGTGAGTTAAGAGATGAAACTTATAGGGTGTTTTATTGAATATAATCTCAGGTTAAGACATTAAGTTAGGAATAAGAACACTTTGATTAAGTCATTATGCAATGCCATACATATCTTGGAAATATATCTCATGATCATGTGATTTATTTTTACGTATTGGTTTCTTTATTATACTAAGTCGCATCACGTCTTCTAGGTGGTGCTTAGAAGTATTTCTCGCTCGTCTGAAGACTCGTCTTACTTCTGATCTATTTGCTTCTCGGTGAGTTCATAGCCCCACCTTTTCTACTTTAATGGTTTTCATAACTATTTTCGGGGTGAGAATACATGCTCGTTTTACTAGTAAACTTATTGATTTCTACTACATGAGCGCTACATGAATTTTTTACAACAACTAATTTTACTTTGCCTACTATTATGATTTACTTAATACAAAATGGATGTTTTACTACTGATTTTTATTAAAGCTGATTTTGCTTACTACATGATTGAGATCATTGATTATCTATTTACAAAACCGTGAGTTTTGAAGACATTATTTGTTTTACTAATGGAACACAAGTGCTTGAAGGGTATGACTGACCTGATTATGAAATTATCTGCATGAGTTCCTGTTGCCAAAGTCTCTAATTTCATGAACCGTTAATTGCCCTGTAGGGGTGAACGCTAGTATAGACAATTAATAATCTAATTGGGTTTTTGACAACCCACGGTTCCGCGACCATTTTAATCGAATTCTTACGAGCACACCTTTTAACGGGCTATTTTGTATTGAGAAATCATAGGAATGAGGCAATAATCACCTAGTAACTAGGGACAATTGTATTAGCATTTGATAAGCGTTATATGTTAAGGTTTCTGTGTCATGAGCTCAATGCGGTAATGTTGAATTATACTTTAAAATTCTGTCACTGGCTGATCTTAAACCTTGTGGTCCAACTACTGATTATTACTTAGTTTATCCGAATCACTTTGAAATGTTGTAGCGCTATTTCACGGTTGAATTGGGTTTTTACAAATGCACGAAAGTGTAGAAGTTTTGACTGTGCATCAGATTTTCTATGAAGTGGGTAGACCCACAAAAAATGTGAATAGTGATCTAAGAAAAGGACATAGTATTTATATCCACTCATGCTAGATACAGGAGATGTCCAAAGGTCTAAGTGAATAATGTCAAGGGGAGATGTGACAATAGAGGTAGATCGTTGAAAGGGGAGTTTTGTTTGTTTCCCTAACTGGCAGGTACGGCACAAGTGTTGAGTGTTTTGTTTATTATAAGACACAAGGCCACGTGATGACAGGGTTTGAATTACATTATCACCAGGGTGACCAAGACGTTGATGCCAATGGGAATGATTATTAGTAAGTAGGGCAAAGGCTGAGGTGGCAACATGTAAGGGGTATAGGTCACCCGTGCTGTCACAAGAAGGAGGGTTTGGCGGGTATGATAATCTCGTACAGTGAAACCATAGGGATCAAAATCAATGGAGCATTTATTACCAGTGGTGAATTTCCGTACAGAAACAAGGTTTTTAATTATATTGGGTATGATGAGAACATTTTTAAGGTGGAGTGGGCAATATGGATTAGGGATTTGTAGATGTCCAGAGTGGGTGACAGGTATAAATGATCCATTTCCGACAATAACTGAATGAAAATTACGATTAAGAAAAGAGGTTTGAAGGTTACTGGTATGAGATGAAAGGTGAGAGATTGCTCCGGTATCCATATACCATTGCTGATCATGAGAAGCCATAAGAAGTTTTTTTTTCTTCGATGAACAGTACCTGTCGATGAACAGTACCCGCCGATGAACAGTACCGATGAACAGTACCCCCGTCGATGAACAATTTTTTTTTGATTTGATGGGAGGGAGAGGTGAGGAGCGTGTTATGAGAGAAAAAGAAAGAGAGGATTACGGGAAGATTGATATTAGGCTCTGATTACCATAAAGGATATTGATTTGCTTTGATTGATTGCTTGATTACAATTGATAATAGCCAACCTATATATAGGATACAAAGGAACCTTCTAGACTATGGGCTCGGGCCAATAGGCCGACTACACAAAATATACAATATAATATGTACTCTAATAGTATTAGACGACCCTTTCTTCTTCCAAATAACATCGCTATGCTTAGGTCTTCTAACACTACTTAAAGTGTCTAAATCTGGAAAATGAACAAAATCTCTATTAGCACACAATACATCATTATTCACTTGTTTGTCATTTTGTTTTGATGATGTTCTCTTACGTCTTTTTCTTTTTGTTTTATTTTCAACATTATTTGAAGCACAAGGCGTTTTTGACACTGAAATTGGTGAAATACTCTGTGACACATTTATTTTAAACATTCCTGAAGCAATCACTTTTGAATTCTCCAAATTATCACAACCTTTTTCAACCACTTGACAATCATTTTCACTTTGATTTTCCAATTCAGAAATTGTATTTTCACTTGACTCAAAACCTTTTGATTTCAAAGACTCAATTATTTCCAAATTTTCTTTTTCTTTTTCCAAAAGACTCAACACTTCATCTTCCAAATCAATTATGATCTTTTCTAAAATCACAGTCGGAACATATGGTTTGAGTGAACTTGTTTGCTGAAACGGAGAATCGATCTTTTCAAAATCTGGATTTATTATCTCTTGAAAATAATCATCCGAAAAATTTATCTTTTCATTCACATAACTTGCATTCAATTTCCATACCCGTATGCAAACTCATTTTTTTATTCCTCTCTTGCTCTTTTAAATTTCTCAATTCCCAAAAGCTTCATCCGAATGTGTAAGAAACATCAGAGTATACCCTAGACCAATAACCCTCTCATCGTAAAGACTAGGTCTCAAATCTTTCGCTTTACAAAAATAACTTGGATTTTCAAAACCTATTCCTTTTCGACCATTATACATTTTATCCTTAGAAGGCATGCTCATATGTAGTCCTGACACGTTTTCCGATTTTATGAAGTTTGTTTTCACAATCATTCAATCTTTCCAAACACTTTTCAATTTCTAAATCCTTGTTACGCACACACTCTTTTAATTCTGAAATTTTCGTTTCTTTTTCTAAAATTTTCTTTTGAAGCCTTAGCACATTATTATTCATCTCAACTAACTGACGACTCATCTTATCAAATAAAATCTCTTGTTCATCAATCTTTTTTCCTATGATTTTATCATTATCACAAATAGCAGAATATAATCATATATTGATATCTTTTTTTCCTCAAGTTTAGCATATTGTGCTTGACATTCAGTGTGAGTATCAATCACAACATGTTTGACTTTGAGTTGTTCTTGCAAAACTTCCGTTTGAGTAAGCAAATCAACATTTGTTTTGTTCAACACTTTTATTTGTTCATTAAATTCATTGTTTTTCTCCTCAAAAGTGTTTACTTGATTCTTCAAAACATCATATTTATCTTGTAAATCCTTGTTTTGATTTTCTAAATCTTGCTTGTTGTTCGCTTTCTCAATACGTTTCCTGACAGTAAAAGCAATCTTTTGGTTAAACTTCTTAATCAATTTATCAACTAAATGAAAATTTGTCCTTTAGAATCATATGATCAACTTTGACTGATCAATGAATCTGTTTGAAGATATAATATGATTTTTATTAAAAATTTCACTAGCAGATTCAATTGCATCATGAAAAATTTCCTGATCATCATCATTGTTCACAAATAAACCATAATTAGTAGAGTTATCATAATATTCTGAAGTTTCATATTCAGATTCACTTTCAGAATCAGATGTGTAATAAGATACCTTATCAATGGTTTCTTCTGCAGATGATGAACTTTCCTCTGAATTCGTGACAGATCGATTGTGATGGGAGTCACACCTTAAATATATAAAATATATATAAAATATATAAAATAAGTGTAAAAATCAATAACAAGAAACCGAGAAGATAGTAATAGAGCTTTCCCGGGTCCGTTTATCCCCCAACGAGGCTGAGGACTGGTAATCGATACTATCGAAGATTTGAGTTTGAAGGAAGTGAATTGGTTTTGGAAGTGAAAAAGTCAAATTAGATAATAACGGACTAAAACGTTAAAAAAACCTAGAAATACAAAATTAAACAGAAAAAGAGAGCCCGAATCCGAACAAAAAGGGGACAACCTAGAAATCCTTTAAAAATAACCCACGGAAAATTTTTCACGTTCTAAACTACTCTAGGGATCAAATAACAAAGAATGAAAAAGACTAGACCGGAAACGGAGTTCGTTTGACCCAAAAACGAGTCAAAACAAAATCTCGCACCCGGACCGTTCTTTAAAAAGGGAAAAGTTGTAAAATGACCTACGATAAATTTTATATCTTTTCCTACAAACTATATGATAAAAGAAAAATTTTCTAAAAAAGCAAAATATTTTTTTGATAATTTTGTATTTTTATGAATTAAATAAACTTTTAACTAAATTAAATTGTAAAAAATATTAAACGATTACTAAAAATTCTGAAAAATTTACAAAAAATACTTTACCTTATAAAGTTCCTACGAAAAATGAAAAAACACCAAGTTGCTTAACAAATAAGCCCCGAATAAGCTGTTTTCAGCTTATAGGCTTATTTGGCAAAATGTGTATAAATATATAGCCCTGACTTTTAACGAAGAAAGACCCAAGGTCGGCAGTGGTATAGTGTATTGAGTTTAAAAAGGGGATGTACGCTTGGTCCCCCGGGTCGAGCTTGCGCACCCGACAAAGTGTCTTCCCCTTCTTTTTTTTTCGAAAACTAAAGAGGCAAAGTTGTTAAGCTCGAGGGCTTAACAACTTTGTCAACTAGAGCTATTTAATGAAAAGCTGTAAAATAAGCCTAAAAATAAGCTTAACACTGGCTGTTTTAAGCTTAAATGCTTTAAAAGTCAAAAAATAGCTAAGTCATTTAGAACTTAGGGTCGAATTAAACTAGGACAAAAGACTAAAAATAAGTAGGGTCTAAACTAACCTAAATGTGAGCTAAATGGAAAGGAAAAGCTACACAAAATAAGCTGTGGGAGCTTATTATGACCAGAAAAAGCTAAACAAAGCTTAAAGCTAAATTGGCTTAAGTTAGGCATTCAAAATTAAAGCTAAAAAAAAAAAATAAGCAAAACTAATACTATTAAACTTAACCTAAAAAGCCACTAGGAAACAATTTGAGCTTATGGAATAAGCTCAATAAGCCAAAGTCAAAAAATAAGCAATCCCTCAGCCTAAGTTATGTGAAAACAGCCAAGAGCCAAGTTTTGGCTTAGAAAAATGCCAACAAACAAGCTTCTTAAAAGCTGAAATTTAGAGAGCTTATACAGGGGATATAAGCTCTCTAAATAAGCCAGAAGCTTGGGCTTTATAAACAAAAAGCTAGAGAAATGAGGGACTTAAAGTCTCTCCTTTTGCACCAGGGTGAGCCTTAAGGTTAGCCTCAAGGGCTTAATTTTGACAGCTTATAAAAAAGCGTCAAATAAGCTCTAAACAACAAGTTAAGCATAAAAACAGATGAGTGCCCTATGAAAGGGACTTGTGCACCCAATTTTAGCTTTTAAAAAGCTTAAACACCTGCTGATTTTTGATTGTGAAAATGGGGACCTTGATTTTTAAAAACTGTGACCAAAAAGGAACTGAGAGTCCATTTTGAACTTACAAGTCAAAGGATCAAAGCTTTTTTTGACAGCTTTATTTTAGACACAATAAACACCTCTTTTGATACTTAAAGTCACACTCACAAGTGCTTATTTGGATAAGCACTTGTGGTATAAAAGAAAATCTCACATTTCAAAATTATTTGCAAAAACTTTGAAAAACAGTTTTCAAACTGAAAACCTTTTAAAATCAGCTTAAATGAGTCTTAACAACTTGAACTAAAAACCAACCTAATGATTCATAACCCTTACAAGACCTGTTTTTAACCCATTTTAAAGGCTTATGCCAAACACCCTTTACTTAAAACTGCGAACTAAGTGGCTTTAAAAATCTAATTTTAAAGCTAAAACTTTTAAAACTTTTTATCCACTCTTACTTATATTGACCTACTTAAACTATTTTAACACTAAAAGTCCTAGCTTATTAAGAAAAATAAGCTAGTTTCTCTACTAGCTTTTACTACTACTTATGACAGAATTTAAAAGAATGACTGAGATTACACAAATTAAATCTAATGAAAACTTACAACATATAAATAACAAGTTTAAACAAATGTTTTTGCAAAGATAAAAAGCAAATAAGCTAATATCTTAAGCTAAACATTAAGCTAAGTTAAAATTTGGAAGTGAAACCTTGGCTTTTTGTTGTCTCAGAACCAAGCCACTCTTGTAGAGTGAGTGGCTTAAACCCTGTCCTAATGGCTCCCTAGCCTCTAAACCTGAGCTTAAAAGCTCAATAAGCTCTTTGTGGCTTATTACTCCAAATAGCTTCCAAAATGAACTCAAATGATCAATTATGAATCAAAATGAATTGAAAACAGTATTTAATAGCTTTTAACAAGTTTTAAACTAAATTTGAGCTTATTAACAAGAATAAGCTCAAAGGAGCTTATTGAGAGCTTATGGAGTAAAAATAGCTTAACTTTTCATTAAAACTGAGAATTAGAGTTACATAAGAGAAAATAGCTTTAAAGACAATTAAACTATTAAAAAGCTACACTAAAAACGACTTAAAAACTAACTACTTTGCCACAATGGCTTACAAGGCTTTTATAGCAAAAAAGATACAACTAGGTCTTCTTTTCTTCTCTCTTCCTGTTGTGCTTGTTTGAACACACATAAAAGGGGGTGTGTTTGTTTTGTGAGTGGTTCCAACCTCTAATCCGATTTTATGAAGTTTGTTTTCACAATCATTCAATCTTTCCAAACACTTTTCAATTTCTAAATCCTTGTTACGCACACACTCTTCCAATTCTGAAATTTTTGTTTATTTTTCTAAAATTTTCTCTTGAAGCCTCGACACATTATTATTTATCTTAACTAATTGACAACTCATCTTATCAAATAAAATCTCTTGTTCATTAATCTTTTTCCTATGTTGTTTATAGTTATCACAAAGAGCAGAATATCTAATCATATGTTGATATCTTTCTTCCTCAAGTTTAGCATATTGTGCTTGACATTCAGTGTGAGTATCAATCACAACATGTTTGACTTTGAGTTGTTCTTATAAAACTTCTGTTTGAGCTAGAAAATCATTATTCTTTTTGTTCAACACTTTTATTTGATCATTAAATTCATTGTTTTTCTTCTCAAAAGCGTTTTCTTGATTCTTCAAAACATCATATTTATCTTGTAAATCCTTGTTTTAATTTTCTAAATCTTTGCTTTGTTGATTTGCTTTCTCAATACGTTTCTGACATTTAGCAATCTTTTGGTTAAACTTCTTAATCAATTTATCAACTAAATGACCCTTTTCTTCAGAATCATTATGATCAACTTTTGACTCATCATGATCTTTTTGAGATACAATATGATTTTCATTAAATTTTTCACTAGTAGATTCAACTGCATCATGATAAATTTCTTGATCATCATCATTGTCCATAAATAAACCATAATTAGTAGAGTTATCATAATACTCTGAAGTTTCATATTCAAATTCACTTTCAGAATCAGAGGAGTAATAAGATACCTTAACAATGGTTTCTTCAGCGGATGACAAACTTTCCTCTGAATCCAAAAGAACCTTTTCCATTTTAGCCATGAAGACCATATTCGCATTAATCTCCTGATCTGAATCACTACTTGACTCTATCCAAGCTTGATCCACAACAAGAAGCACTTGTTCATCACTGTCTTTCTTAGCTAGCAACATCTTTTTCTTGTAGTAGTTGTAATCTTTGAACTTTGCTTTCTTGTAGTCTTTGGCAAAATCCTTCCTTCTTGCAATTATAGCACTTAACTTTGCTCATATCCCTTTTCTTCTCATCCACTTTCTTATCCTCTGTCTTTTTCTCTGACTTCACGTACTATGGTTTCTTGTTTGCTGAAGAAGATGCTGAAGAAGTTTTCAAATTGTTGTTCGTTGATTTAGCATAATACTTATTCCAATTAAAAGCTTTGGCTAACAACACAGTAATATTTTTCAAATCATTGATATCTTCATCATCACTCCCTTCTGAATCCGATTGAACGACAACTTTCTCTTTGCTTTTGCTCACTGTTATTTTCTCCTCAACCAACGCTAATGGATCTAAAGTAACCACAACTGCTTTCTTCTTATGGCCCATTGCTTCATTCACATCACATTGGTTTTGCTTCAGAATGTTATAAAGAGCATCTATATTGATGTCCATTAAGTTCTTGTTTTGTCTCATCATTGTGCCATACTGTTTCCATTCTAGTTGCAGATTGTTCAAAAATTTAAAATTTAACTCACAATTATCTTTCTTATAACCACACTTCTTCAAATCATTAATCACTTGTAAGTATCGAATGTAGTGTCAAGCAACAACTCTTTTTCAGTAGCTTTGAAAGTTTCATACTCATACAAAACTGCAGCTTTCCTATCTTGTTCACCATACTCAGAACCAAGCATATGCCTTTCAAGTGCATCCTATAACTCTTTAGCAGAATTGTTGCTGTCGATAAGAGAATATATGTTATTTGGAAGCCCTTGAATCAAAAGAGATCTAGCAAGATGATCGATCTTTCGATTCTTTTTCTCTTCAGCCGTCCACATTGATTTGTCTTTCAGAGGAGGTGGTACATTTGATGTAGTTCCAGTAAGTGACACTTGAGTAACAACAAGCAATGGGTGATCACCATTCTGAATAGAATTAATCATTGCTTCACCATCCGTTTGCTCTTCAAGATAGTTCATAAACCGTTCACACCACTGAGAGTATTCACCCCGATATAACAACGGAATCTGCATTGTCGAACCAACCATAATTACGTCTCGACTCATCTTGTTTCGAACAAATATCCTGATACTCAACGAATAATCTTGAAAAGCGCGCTCAATTAATCACCACAAACTAACTAACTCGCGCAAACAAAAATTATTTAATTCGCAAGAAAAATCGTAGACTAAAAAACAAATAATCCTAAAATTTCAACCTAAAATTTATAATCAAGCTCGAGTTATTGACCCGAAATTAAAACCGTGCACCAAATTTTTTTTATTATTTTATTTATTTATTTTTTATCAAACAATTCAAGACAAGAACACAGTTTAAAATTTCCCAACCTTAAAAAAATTCACAACACAAATTTTGTTTGAAATCTGTATGTTAGCCATAAAAATTGAATACTAGGCCCAAATGAAATATAAGTTCGTACGCTTAGTTAAAAAAAATTAGACGCCGATGATAGTAATTTTTTTATTTTTTTTATAGGCAACAAATTTATTGATTATAAAATAAAGCTAGCTAGTTTCCTATCAATTGTGATACTAATATCTCCCGGGCCCTAAACACAATGTCAGCCTAAATCAATACTAGCCCACGTTTTCTTTATAACATTCAGATAACTGTTGTTCAGCCACAAAACTCACAAACCAGCCCGCAAATCCTCAAACTATAACCCTAGATGGGTAAATATAAAACACTAGACACACACATCCTTACCCTATTTGTTATATCACACGCCTCTCTCCTCACTTGATAGCACCAACTCACTTCAACCCTAGATCTAAAAATGCGCATCTCTCTTTTCGTTGACACAATTATGCCGCTTATCTGATTCTATTCCACAAAAGAATGAAATCCCACAAACACTAACCATGAACCCACTTCTCACAAACAATCTAATCTCTTGCTTGTTTCTTGTTTCTGCCACGACAAAACAAACAGGTAGGTTTTGACTTTTTTTATCTTGTGTTTTTCTTTGCTATACCGAAACAAAACAAAGGATAGAAACACTATTGTTTTTGTTCTTTGTTTTTATGATTTCGAAAATAAAAATGAAGCTATGCCTTCAACACGATCTATGATGAGTTATGGTTCAAATACCTAAAATCTTTAAAGATTTGTATTAATCGAATAAGGTGTGACCAAAATTTGAGATCTTTAATATTGGTTTATCTTTTTCGTTTTTCATTCTTGTTTTTCGTTTATGAATCAAAACAAAAGATGAAATTTGAACACTTGTTGTTCTTAATCTTTCTTGATATGTTTTGAAAAATTAACCACAGAAGCTAGACTTCAAATTGATCGATGAAGACATGTTTATTTTCGTGAGAACTACTATCATGTTCACGAAAACCGAACCAAAATCTGAGATCTATTATTTATTCTTTCATTTTTTATTGATGAAAGATGTAGATTTATTTGTGATGTTGGAGGATGAGATTAGATCAAGTCGGTGTTGTTGTTGATGAGGAGGATGATTGATACGAGGGTTATTGGTTGTGTCTAGATCTTAGGATGCATAATAGTTGTTTCTTTTTCAAGATCTGTGAAGAAGTATGTTCAAAAAGAATAGACCTTGAATGTTATTTTGAAATACTTTGAAGAAATCTGAGATCTTGAAACCTTTTTCCTGTTTTTAGATATGTTTCTTGATTAGATCTGATATGTTCTTCTCTATCTCTTTTCTGTTTTGATTTGGGTATAAATCACCTAATGTATCTGGTATAATTCGCCCCAATACACTTGGTATAATTCGCCTTATGTATCTGGTATAATTCGCCCAATACACTTGGTATAATTCGCCTATGTATCTGGTATAATTCGCCCAATACACTTGGTATAATTCGCCTCTGTATCTGGTATAATTCGCCCAAAAGCAGTTACCAGAAAAACACGTCTTTGATTGTTTGACCAAAAAGTCAAACAAAAAGTCAAACTTTTTCCAAAGTCAGTTACAAAATTAGTTACAAAATCTGTTAGAAATCAGTTAGATCCAACAATAACTGTTAACAATAACTGTTTTTAAGCAATAAAAGCATATTTATAATAGATAAGCACTAATATAAGCACGAAAATAAGCAAATTTAAAATAAGCAGTTTAGAAATAGATCAAATAAGCAGATAAGCAGTTTTAAGCACGATGTAACGGAATAAGCTAACTGAATAAATCTGAACTGATTAAGCATTTGAAATAAGCACAAATTAACAAAATCTGGACGAAATAAGCTGATTAGAATAAGCACACAAAATAAGCACGAATAAGCTAAAACTCGTCTAAAAAAGCTAACAGAATAAGCAATAATAAGTTGATAAGCACGAAAAAACAGAAATAAGATGTAAATCTTAACTGATAAGCACAAAAAAAAACTTGAATAACGACTGAATAAGCTCAAAACTCAACTGAATAAGCTCAATAAGCAATCCGAATAAGCTGATAAGCACAAATAAGCAAAATCTCGATCTCAAAAACACAATCAAACACTAAAAATAAACACTAATACGCAATGATTGGCTCTTGATACCACACATCAAGCATATAAGATCTTGATTGATGACTAGTGTGTGTAGATCAAGGTGTAATTAGTATGTGTGTTTAGAGAGAGAATTTGTTAACCTTTTCTCATTTGATATTGATACAAATGACTTAGTGTGGAGGATTACATCATTATGGTGGCCTAATGCCTTATTTATCATTAGAGATGTAACTAAGTATACTATAAATACAATAGTAGTCCATGCACTATTTCCTTCTATGCACAATGATCCTAAATCTATGTAAATTCTGTTATTACATAAAAATGTGGAATTTATGTTTAATTCCAACAGAGATATCGAGCAAGTTCATTAAACTTTCTTCTTGGAAAAAACCTTGTCGTTAGTTGACCAAATTGATAACCATATTTTCCTTGTAGCTCATCAAAGAAGCTCTTGTATCTTTTGAAACGTCCAGACATGGATTTGAATAAGGACAAGAGACGATTGGTAGCAAATAGTTTGGATAAAGATGATGATGGTGTTGAAGATGAAGGTATAGTATCAATTTCCGTCAATTCTTGGAGTTTCTCAGTATCTGAGGATACGAGATTAGTTAGAATCCGAGGATATCTAATTGTTGTGGGAGAGGGTGTATTCCTAATCTCCTCTACATGCTTCCCTTTCTCTTTTCTTCTTAACTCATAATCATCTTCCGCTGATTCTTTCTCCTCTTTAATAACGTTCACAGGTTGTGAAATATCAGCAATTTTCTCCACCTCTAGACTTTTCTTATCACTCCTGGGCTCTAACCTAGTGCCGAGATTAGTTTGATTGTCATCATTCCTAAGGGGTGAACTAGCAAGCTTAACATTCTCTTCTACATTCTCTGATTCTTCCACTAACTTCTCAATTTCTTCAGCCATCAAGTGCTCTTTAACTTTCTCCATATTTTGTCTAGCTTTTAGCTCTTCACGACTTTTTTGCTCTGCTAGACTTACTTGAAGTGTATCTTGTAAAACTAGATCATCTGCCTCATCAGTTGTTGGGATTGGAGTTGGTGGAGTAAGTCTTGTGGATCGTCTTGGTGGAATACGAAGTCTAATGACAGTAGACCTCCGTGGAGCACTTAATTCTCCTTTAGCAGGCTTAGGGTTAGGTTTCTTAGGGGCTCTAGTTGTCCTATGCATTCCCTAGGTAGACTCAATCGGCTGTGGCTGAGTCATAGGAACATCTACTCCGAACACTTCAGCATATAACCGATAGTTCTCCGTAAGCTTAATCTCATCGGTTATCATCAAATTTGGAATCTTCATTCCAACTACTCCCTTACTCTTCCCTGAATTAAAGATGCTTTTAATCATCACATCATCCTCTAAATTGTGATATCTATCATGAGCTCTTCACAAAATCTTAAGGAATGCAGTCATGTAATGACTCACGATCAGTTTTGTAAATTTTGGATAAGGAATCATAGTTGTTGGATTTTGAAGTGAGTAGTGAAAACCTTCCCAAAGAAATTCTTCATAATCAACATGGATATTGTTGACAAAACATTATAGAATTTGCATGATCTGCAACGATGGTTGATCATAACCAGTAACACGTGTTGTCAGACATCTTGAGAACATCTTGCACAATGTCTGCCTCGGTTGTAGAAGACCGGTTGTCTTAAAGTTTGATGTTGATCTTAATTTCAGAGTGAAACCAAGATTGTTGATGTAGAATGGAACCATTTTAGAGAACTTTGGAGCAGGTATAAAGTGATCATGATTGTTGTCAGTAGCTTGAGGCAAGTGAAAGATTGTCCTGAAGTCACCAAGAGTCAAAGTAAGTTCTTTTCTGTCCAGCATAAACTTGAGCTTATTCTTTGATCCATCTTCTTACAAAGTATGCCAGAACTGTCCCAAATATATCCATGACACTGATAAAGAAGCAGCAATGCTGAATCAAAGTGGATGTTTTTGAAGGATATTTGCTAGGATTCTGCTCTCATCTGGACATAAGAGCATATCTTTTGTTTGGTGGACATAATTTATTTTGATAAACATCAGCTGGTCTTTGTGATCGTGTCATGATAATTGCTGAATGAGTGAAGATAAGATGTTAGATGACAAACAATTTATTTGACATTTTTGTCTCTTTCCGCTTTGTCTGTTTTATATGTTCTGACAATTCTTTTTGAACATATCTTTGA
>BQNB010118708.1:0-20942 GCA_026074375.1 Tanacetum coccineum
GCTTTGTTTGTTTGTAACTTCGTCTTATTTGCAATCAAAGGTATTTTGCAACAAAATAAGTGTAGGGAAAATATCCAGTCTTTAGAACCAAATTCAAACATTTGAAATAAATTGTTTAGATTAATTCGTGTCAGTTTTGAGTCATATGATTGAATTGTTAATTCTCAGGTTTTTATGTAGCATTTTGTACAGGAAAATAACATATAAGAATGAGTGCATGAAAATTTTCATCAAAAACGAAAAATGTGTTTTCACAGAGTGTGGAGACGGCGTCATGATTTACACGCGACGCCATCAGCACGACACTTGTGACGGGGTCAGGATATTCTTGACGGCGTCAAACGCCTAGTTACAGGAAAACTCAAAATTTTTAAGTATTTTTGAAAATAAAACTTTTACAACACTTAAGAAAGTTGTAATTCTTTTATAAACTTGCAAAACCCTAAGTTTAACAATTTTCCAATCCTATCTTTACTCCTTTATAGAGTCAACCCTAATTTCACATTGTATATTATTATGTCACACATTTTATGCTTGGTGTAGTTGTCTTTGTCTTTGATTACAGGTTATATTTGATGAGAAGAAGCTTGGAAGTTCTTAGGAAGTTTCATTGGATGATTCTTGGAGGACGATTTAACCAGTTATCGCATGTTTCTTCTCCATTATTGAGTAAACCAGGGGAGTACTAGTTTCTTTTACTTGTTTTCTTTTCCCTTTATTCATTTTTACGGGTACTTCTATAGAACATTAGGGACAATGTTCAACTTAAGTGTAGGGAGGAAATAAGCCTTAGAAACTATTCTTTCATTTTCCATTTGCTTTGTCCTTGAAATGATGGGTAATATATCAAAGGGCATGGATACAACACTTAAGATTTAGTTGATACGCATAGGTTCTGGTTGATTCTGGAGTGTGCTTCGGTTGTGATGTTGATACTTGTTTGTATATTTAGTAGATAATTGTGTTTGAGTCGAGATATACTGTAGTTGAGGCCCGCTCAAAGAGTTTCTACTAGTGTCAGAGATAGAACCTGCTGTCTGTTGGGAATAATCGATAGTTCCACTGATTTGCTCATCTTATGAACTCGCACTGTAGATAGATAAGAGAATGCATTGCAGATAATAGTATAGTATTCGACTTACATCAGGACCTGATCATATAAACAGATAGATTGTTTCCAAGACTCTCGTTGAGATGGTAGATTCACATCTGGTAGAACTCTTTGTATAGTTCTTTGTTGTTGAGTAAGTTCGCTCTGTACTACTAGCTCTGATGGCTGAATATGAATCTGGTGGCCGAGTGGATAGTTTTAAGAGTAGCAGATCTCTGTGGTCATCATTTGAGCTCGTGTCTCTACGGCGCAGTTAGTGTGGGAGACGCGCCTGTTACTCTATGACTCGCCTCAGTGTCTTCCTCACCCTCTAGAAAGATGGTAGACCGCGGGAGTAAGCGTCGTGTCGGCCATGTTTTGCTTCTCGTTAGGGACAGATGGATAGTCGGTAATACCGTGACTCTCCTCGAGGTTCGCTCTCTCAGGTGTCATTCAGTGTCATCTTGTTTGCTGAAAGATCACTTGTAATGAACGATGATAGTGTGATATAGGATCTGTATACTATCAGTTGTGCTCTTCTCGTGAAGATCTCTCGACTTTATGGGATCGACTGTAGCAGAGATAAATATGTGATGTTGTGTGTGAGTACGGTGTAGCATTTTGTGTGAGGTTTATCTGCGTGAAGAAACACAATGGAATGGCGCTGTTTTGTCTAGTCACATTCCGCTTATGGGCAGTAGTGTTCCCAAATCTTGAAACTAAACACTATTTCTCCTAATTCTAGGTCGTGTGTCGAGTAGTTCTTCTAATAAACTTTCAGTTGTCTGGAGTCGTAAACTATCACCTTCTCCTTTTGCATCATTATAGACCTAATCCATTATGCGAGGCATTATTTTAAACCACGAAGCTTTTCTTTCCACGAGGTATGCTAAAAATCGGTGCACTATAAAGTTCCCTAACATTAACAGTTGAAGGGCTTCCTCCTTTTTCTTTCTCTTCCATTCGTAATTTCACATTTTCTGAGTTATTTTTGTTATATAGTAATCACAAACCTAGAGAAACTTTATTATAAATCTAAGGTAATAAACTTCACTCCCACTCAAAAATACAAACCTGTAATTATACTACTCCTAATCCACCACAATCAATCCACACACAATTCTCTCAACCACCTATCCATACAATACACACCCCCCATATATTCCCCTACCCAAATCCACCAAACTTTCTCCTCAATCCCAACTCTCCAAATCTACCGCATCCAGAACCCCTTACCTCCACTCACTATGATCACACCAGCCATACAACTGCTCCTAACCTCATCTTACCACTGTACCCATGATATGCTCCGAGTGTAAATGTCTTTAACTATCCGCAGTTATCTAATCTCACACACATCTCATGCAAAGACCCACAACGTTATCGCATGTCACTGTGATCTAACTCAACAACGAGTATCAAACCTCATAACTAACACACATCGCATGTGACATCAGTCGCATGTCTAATCCTGTCTCAACACACCTCACGTTGCGAACTCTGTACCTACTCACGTGCTAACACATCATTTCCCTTCCCCAGCACCCATATAAGTTACTACCTAATAAAGTCCCCACTATCATCTCACTATTCCTCTCGTGCACCCTCCTCCCACTACCCCGTATAAATCACACATAAGCGTATGAGATAACTGACTTCAACACACACGCTGACTATATCCCCCCCCCGCATCCACCCACAGTGTGCTCAAAATATCTCAGAAAAAAAACTGTGAAGCTACGTTACTGTAACACACATGTTGTAAGCTCCCACCCTATGAAACATCTTAGTTAATCTATAGAACAGTCCTAATCAGTCACCACATACTATCACAAGATCCACAGAAATGTGACACCACCCTCCCACACTCCCTGTGAAACATCACTCATAAAATCAATCTCAGAAGTGAGTAGACAAAACAGAGACCTTTGAGTCCCAGTTAATAGAGAACTCATCACATGCGTACAACATAAAATACAAAGTAATCAAATCGTGTGCTGTAACAAAAAAAATAAAATCTACAAATTAAACAAAACACAACAAACATTAAACACCCAACTCCTACATATCTCAGCTCACTCCCTCCCAAAGAGCCTCCCTTACAAATTTAACGTCGTTACTGTCACCCACACTCCAAATTACCTTCTACATCCCCAACTAACTGTGTCTCAGAGACACATGTAGATTATATCGTTCCTACAACCCATTGAGTCACATTCTACTACTCCTAATCACATGATATATGTATTAACTCCGACATCACTACATGTGTCTCCACACATTGTGCGCACTACCACACCTCCAGTTGATATCACTCTATAATACTAACATATCATCAACACCTACCACCCCCACCTACAAACACTGTTGCTCCATCAAATGCTCCGTACTCACCAAATGTCCACACACCTACAGTACTCCCCGTGTCCACACACACATACCATACTCAACTATCTCAAGCCTGTGACCCGCTCTCTCCACACACAGTACCGATGTATACACACTAAAAAGACCACTTCCCCTCATAGTTGCTTATTCATGAATCTCCGCATAACCATACCCAACTTCAGTGAGGCCTACTCGCTCTGACATATCGCTGTCCTATGATAATCTACTCACACATGCATAATACCAATCCTTGACACAATATATCCTCCCCATACTCACTCACATCACAAATTGACCAACACCACCAACTTATCACACCTGTCGCTAGAGTTGTATACCCCACACTCTCCTGCCTCATACCACACCAAAGGTATACAAATCAAAATCAACGCTCTACACTAAAACATCCACGCCCAATAGACGCCCTTCTTGATACGCAATGTATCTGACGTTACAATAAGCACCAGAACACTGAATCGACATAGCACTCACTCGACACTAAACCGTGTTTGTGTATACTGCCTATCCTCGCACTCCTCTAACTACCCTAACAACCCCTAACTACCCCCTTACCAATATTTGTCAGTCACAGTGTGCCCACACTGTTCCTTAGACTGTATATACCACCTGTGAGATCAACGACACCTAGTAATAGCTATCCTCCTACACTATCTACGTGTGCTCCAACCCTCCGCCATTACTCACGTAACAAATCCCTATACGACCGTATCGTGTATACAACACTATCCCATAATCTTGTATGATGTACCTGTGCTCTAAGTGTAAATAACTCTAATATAATGTGATAACTATATACACCTGTGAAGTAAAACAATAAATAAAGCACAATAAAGTTAGTGAACTTAACGACTACTCACACACCCATCAAATAGCCTAGTAATGTGTCTCACTGAACTCTAGACCATATCAGAGTGCTCCCCAGCATCTCACGCTAAGATTTGTGGCAGCGCGTACTCGTATGCGCACTCAGATACTACCTATACGTATACCCCCATTGTTAAACTACTAATCATTTAAAACTGATAGAAGCGACTCTCATCAGAGAGTGTCTGTGCTAGTTATGTCGAAGTTACGCGCATGACATGTGTGTGTCACTCTTTGATGGACCAGTCATGATGACAGACAATGAATACCTATTGCTACTACTCTGTATGTAGAGAGTGAATATAATTCTATGTGATGACGAATGTGACGTACCGATCACTATGATCGATCTACTAATCGATGATAATCACGAGCAGTTGCGTGATCGAGTTTTGGCTGGTTGAGTTCAGTTCAATTGTGGGTAGTAGTACTTGTCACGCGCACGAAAGATGCAAGTAGTGATCGCGTGGTTGTGTGAGGTGAGTATCATGTCTGTCTCCTATACGGTGAAGTTCTTGATGAAAGTAGTTGAAAGAGTTTTGCTAGAGTGTGTATGTGATCTAGCCTGACTGTTACCCAAGTACGAATAGTATGTCTCTGAGCATTGTCAGTCGTTGTCTCGATAGCAGAAGTGGAGCTCTGACATCGAAGATAGTCAGCTAATAACGCAGTTCACTAGAGTTAGATTGTGATTAAGAATAAAGAAGATGCAAGCAATAGTAACTTACGAGAGAAACGAAGTAATAATCACGTTGTAGTAGCACATCGTTTTGTGATGTAAGAGAAAAGCGAGAGAAGAAGAGATAACTCTAAAGAATCCTCATGGAAGACAAGAGAAAGCAATAACGAAGGCGTATAAGACTGCTGGCGGTGATAGAGTATATTGTGTCTAGTATTATTCCCTCATGTAGTGAGTTGGAATATACATGAGAGAGACCATCTCAAACCAGTCGCTGTTGGTCTTGGACCTTTTCCCTTGGTTAAGGGCATTCGGTTAGAATTTGCATTTGAGTTATTTTATATATATACTATCAGACGAATCAGCAGCCTCTCTCAATATATTTTTGTGTTTTAGTGCACGATATAATGCTCAACTTTGACTTTTCTCTTTTGCCGTCTCTATCACCTTGAACTATTAAAACTTCATCTCTATAGGGAATTTACATGATCTTTTCGTCACAAACGATTACCGCATGATGGTTTGCTAACCAATCCATGCCGATGATGACGTCAAAACTACCAAGTTCTACTGGCATTATGTCAATATTGAATGGGTGACCTAACAATCCTAACATATAGCCTCTAAGTATGGTATTAGTTTAAGAGATTATCCCATCAGCTAATTCGACAACATAGCTAACGTCTAAAGTATCTGGGTTTATATCAAGCAAAGTACTAAAAGTAGTCGACACAAAACTTCTATCGGCGCCCGAATCAAAAATCATAGAAGCATAATGGTTATTGAGAAGAAACATACCCTTGGCGACATTAGAATCAGGGTTAGCGTCTCCTCCACCCAACACATAAGCTTTTCCTCTTGCTTTACCAACACCATTCTTGTTCCCAGCTTTGTTTCCACGGTTTTGATCTTTCAGCTTTAGGCAATCACTCCTGAAGTGTCCTTGCCTTCCACACTCGAAACAGGTTAAAACTCTTTGATTCACTACTTGACCCCTCTGAGTAGAAGTAGCGGGATTCGTGACCTTACAATCATGGGCCAAATGCCCTACCTTGTTACACTTCCTACATCTCACAGTGCAAGGCCCTTCATGGTGAAGCTTACACTTGTTACAGAGAGGCAATGGTCCATTATACGGTTTCTTCTCATTGTTGCCAGCCGTATAGGCTCTCGCCACATTCTGACCTCTAACATTTTACCTTTTGAATGGTGGCTGATGTTCACGGTTGTCTCTCTGATTGACCTCCAATCTTCTTTTGTTCTCAGCGTTTTTCACAACATATCCCTTTAACTTTTGGTCCATTAAGTTGTTAGCAATTCGAATAACATCTTCTAGTCTTTTAGGTTCAACGGCAATTACATTCCCTTGGATGTTATCGGGGAGTCCTCCAATGAATTTCTCAACCCGATCCTCCTCCTTAGGGACCATCTTGGTGTACATAATAGTCAACTCTTGAAATCTCTGAGTATAAGCAGCCAAATCATTGTTCTTCACGGTTAAATTCCATAGCTCAGATTCCATCTTTTGAATCTCATTTCTTAGGCAGTACACTTCAGCCATTAACTTCATGAGCTCTCTCCATGACATGGCGAATGCAGCCTCAGTCCTAATAGTCCTCTTATGTGAGTTCCACCAAGTTAGTGCACTGTTTAACAGTGTGCAAGTAGCATACTTGACTTGGTATTTCTCTGGATAATTGTAGATATGGAAAACTATTTCCATCTTCTCAAACCACCTTATCAACCCGAAAACTACTTCCGGTCCCTTGAAGTTGAGTGGTTGACACTTCATGAAGTCCTGGTATGTGCATTCTCTAGCAACAAGTCTATCACCTCTACCATTCTTGTTTAGATTTCTATTTCCGCCATTTCCATTCTCACCATTTCTATCTCCGCCATTTCCACTATCACCGTCGCTGCCATTCTGGCTTTGATTCTCAGTCTCGAGAGCATTGGCAGCACGAGTCTCTTTATAAACAGCCAACACTTCTTCCACACATCTGTAAACGAATTCTTTGATTGCTTTAGGGGTCATATCGGAGCGAGTGATAGTCATTGTTCTATGTCACAAGACATATCGCACGATGAGATTCGATACGAGATATAGCCATTATAAATGGTAAATAAGGTTTATATAGGAAAATACAATATAACATGTTTTGCCAGAACAAGTAAATAACAATATAGATGAATACGTAAGAGAATCAAAACAAGCTTTTCATTTCACGAATAAAACCGTAATTCGGTTACAACTAATCTAAAATAGGTACATGATTTACAATTATTTCTGCTGCTAACATCTAGACCTAACCATCAGTCTAATGTCCTACATGATCATGGTACTACTAGTCTAAAGACGAAAACTCAAATGCCTCTCAACATACGACTCCAACCTCCTAAGTCTCCTTCAAATATCATTACAATCCCTACAAACCTGACGAAACTCCTCCTGCGAAAGTGCCATGTGCCAATGAATACTGTCAACCCGATCTTTCTTTATACTCAACATGGCTTGAACCTTTAGGTACTCTAGTCTTAAAATCCTAATCCTCTCAACCAAACTAGCTCTCTCTCCACTAGCTACCAACTGACTAGTCTCCAATTGTCTCCGAGTAGTCTCAATCTCAGTAATCCTATCAATACGAACCTCTGACATGTAGTGAACAATATCATAAATGGTATCCTCAAGATCAGGAATACCTCCTCTTGAAGACTCAGAACTATCACCAATAGCCAATAGATCTACAACAATCTCTCTCGTGTCTACTGCATAAGCCGCTGCCTCAAACTCCTCATCATCCTCCTTAACATCACTAGTAGTAATCTCAACTCTCATACCTACACTATCCTCAGTGTGAACTGTAACACCATCACTAATACCTACATCTGCAACAGCCTATGCATCAGCAGTATCCACCTCAATATGCTCCTCTCCGCTATCATCTGATGAGTATGAATCTCTAAACCTCTTGCGAGGTGGTAAAAGATTAGCAGGAGTAGGGGCTATCAACTTTAAAACATGATTAGGCGATGGTACCAAAGTAGTAGGGGACCTAAATCTCTTGTGAGATGGCCTAGAAGAAGGTGTAGATGAATCCAATGATCTCTTAGAAGATGAACCTAAGGATGACTTTGATGTAGTCGGTGGGTAAGGGGTAGACAATGGTGCAGACCTCCAATGTCTAAATGCCTCACTACATCGTGGAGTCCTAGCAAGTGATTGATGAACAAATCTCGGGGGTGTAGACGTATCAGTATCGGTGGTGGCTGGTGGTGCATGTCCGAATAAAGAATGATCTGAAGGTGAACTAGAAGAAGATGAGTCTTGTGAAGAATGACGATCCAATAAATGATGAGATACATGTTTCCATGCAAGTCTACAAGTTGGAATGGGTCTAACTCTCTTCCTCGCATTCAACAACTTACGTGGCCCATTGAGGTGGGTGCAGTAAGGTAGACCGAAAGGGATAGTCTCACCGGGTCGGATAAGAGTCGTTGAACGTCAACGAATCTCGGGTGGGGAAACAATAGGGGCAAGGGGAAATTCGGATGATGGTGTAAGAGATTCATGCCTCTCGGGTCTCTGCTCAGCAGGCTCGGACTTACCGTCCGCCTCCGAGTCATCAGAACACAAAAAGGGTGAAACCAAAGGCAAATCTGGTGCGGGAGGTAAAGAATCCTCTGATGGATCAGAATCAGAAGAACATGAATAATCCACTAAATCAAGTACTTCGGTAGGTGAGACGACTGGAACTGCCCCCACCTCCGGTGCAACTATAGGGTCAGCTGGAATAATAGGGACCTCAAGGATAACAGTGATAATAGCAGGAATAGCACCAAAGAGAATCACTCGTGGGGGATGAGAGCCCACGCTCTCCTCAGACGAATTAGATGAAATAGAAATAATAAGAGCAGCCATAACCTTTACAAGCATAAGTTTATATAACTCTCTTTATATGAAACCATGCACGTGCAAGCAAAGTCAAGAAGATAAGCATGATGCAAAAATATGATATGGCAAAATAGTGAATAAAGTAATTATGGCAATATGATATATATGTAAGCAGGTAAAAGCGCACATGATCACATACTGGTTATAGCCCAGACCTAGATATACTACCTGGTTCTCTATAACCTTAGCTCTAGATACCAATTTGTCACACCACCAAACAAGGCCTAGTCGGAAACACGTGTCCGAGGGCGTGACGTCATAATACACATCACACAAGATACAAAGAATGACCTCTAAGGGTACGTTTAAAATCCAACATCGTTGATTTAATTAAAATAGTTAGAGTTTTACATAGGCCCAACGATAATATGCGAAAGCGAATAAAAGGTTTTAAAGTTTGACAACGATGTTAACATAGATAATAATAATTCTTGAAAATTGGTCCAATGCAAGGCAACACCATAAAGCAAGCAAATACATCCATAGCTAAACACCTGAGAAAGACATGCTAAAACGGTCAACATAAAGTTGAGTGAATTCATAGGTTTAAATTTAATATTAAAGTGGACCACAAGTTCACAGTACGCACATGACAGTTATAGGAGATACAATTTCACATAAAAAGCATTTACGTTTACACTAAGCTCATGACACCGAAGCTCAATTTAAAAGAATGCATTTTATATGCCAAATAGTATTCCTCGCCCTAAAGGTATCTGACCAGGATCACCTATTGACATTCTGACATGGTATATATCCGTTTATTCGGACCTTTGAAACTAGTAAGTGCTGCATGCCCGGATAGGGATAATTAGTCCCAATAGATCTATTTATAACATTCGCGCTTACTTAACCAGTACGGTCGGTTAAACAATCGACGGTTCATGATAATTCGGGCATTAGTGGTCTATTTGCTACTTAGGCAACACGTAATCAGGAAAAGGAAACGTAAAGTAACTGTATCCATAGTTTGAAAACAAGCAATGTTTCTCACCCCAAATTAGTAAAGTAAAAGTAGTAAAACATGGGGCTATGAACTCACCTTAGCAAAAAATGAGCAAATGATAATCATACAAGTAAAAGATGATATAGAAATCTAGCCGCGGCCTAGAATAATAACGCGTTTCAGAAACACGGAAAGTATGCCAAGAATTGCACAATATGTTCATCACCAAAAGACATCCATGTGTGTTTGCTTTAGTTTGATTATCAAATCATGATGAAATAAAATCATATAGTTTTTCGTTAAGTTTCGGCGTTTAACCATAAATTACTATTTTTAGAAAGTTTCTATTTTAGGAAAGTTTTTAGTTTCAAAACGTTAATACCGTCCCCTATATTTATTAAGTTTCCATATTTTCAAAACGCACTAACTAGCCTTAATCGCTTAACTTCTATGTCCGTTTCGCTAAATTTTTACCAAACTTACTATTTTTAGTAACTTTCTCGCTTTTCCTAAAATATGTTAACGACGTCTTTAAATGATACTAATCAATAGGTATGTGTTACTATATGTTTCGCTAGTGTTTAGAAAGTCCAAAAATGTCCGAAAGTGTCCGAAAACTCATTTTACTATTCACATCAGCACACTATTCATCCGGTTTTGTCGAAAAATGTTTCAAGTTTCATTTGGCTATAACTTGGTCGTTTTAAATCCAATTTTAATGTGCGATATATGAAAAACTATCTATTCGAAACGAGCTCTCCAAAAACTACTTTTACGCCTAATGAAAACATTTTTAGGTCGACCAAAACCCCAAAACAAATTCGGGACAGCAAGCACTTTTTGTCAAAAACGCAACCAAAATCCACCCAAACTTCACAATAGTGCCTAATCTAGCCTAATCTCCATTCACAACTAATCCACAACAAAACCACACCTAAATCTAACCTAATCCCTTCATTTCTATTGTTGCAACTCTCATTCAACTCTCATCTCACCAAGAACATAATATTTAACTAGTGAAAACAAGGTAACATCATTATTTATAAAATCTTGTTTTATAATCTTTCAAAAATTAAAACACAACATATGGATGTATGGATCTTGAACATATAAGAAGAACATAAGTAAACCACAAAGAAAGATTCAAGACACTTACAAGAATGAAGAACAAGTAGAGAAATCACAAGATCTATACCCCAAAATAATAGATCTATAAAACCCAACAACAAATCTTGAAACCCTAACTTAGATCTTGAAGAAAAACCTTTAAACCAAAGAACCAATACTTCAAAACACCTTAGATGTTCTTAGAAATGAACCTAGAATGCTTGGATTATGCAAGAAATCAAAGATATGAAAACCCTAAAAGGGGTGTATGCTTGCCGTGAGCTAGGGAGCAAAAGGAAGGGAAGAGAGAAATTTTTGAAGACTATGTGAAAGAATGAAACCCTAAAGTGTGAAATGCTTAGTATTTATAGGACAAGAGGGGGTCTAGGGTTTCATGGTTTATTGCTACAAGTGACCAACACACACCAAAGGTGTGTGCACACCTTTGCTCGGCCGAAACCAAGCCACAAGGACCATGGGTTCAAATTTTTGGATCATGGTTCATTATTCAAGCATATAAGTTAGTCAATCTTGGTCAAATGGTGTACATGTGATCAAACATCATATGTATTAGTTAAATGGTGATATTTGTACATGAATGGGACATACTCATATGTCATTTTCACTTCTTACATACACACATGCATGAGTGTTTCAAAATAAGATGCCATTTATTTAATTTCAATGCTCATGGTTTATTTGGTTTGGGGTTTAGGCGTCCAATATACAACAAGGGAAGAGGGTGAATGAAATTTTTGACTCAAGAATACGAGATGGACGATAACTAAAGTTTACACGAAAAGATTTTGAGTTTTCGGGGTTCCGTTAGGTCAAAACGCGAAAAATGCAATATAAACGTTAAAGCGTAAAAATAAATACCGGGAGTGATCGTAAAATACGAAACACTTAGAAAAGATAAAATAACTCATATAATATCTAAACTAATTAAAATCCGAAGTCGAAACGCGTCCGATGACGTTTTTCAGATTTACGTGGGTTAACTTCCCAATAAACTGCCGGATTTAAACGTAACATATAAAAAAAAAAAAATGATAAAAAAAGTTTTAAAATATTGACTTGAAAATTTTGGGGTGTGATATTCTTCCCCCGTTAAAGAAGCTTTTTCCTCAAAGCTTAAGACGTGGACGAAGGGTTAACGAAAAGACGAGGGTACTTTTTCTTCATTTGGTCTTCGCGCTCCCAAGTAAACTTGGGCCCTCGTCTTGAATTCCAACGGACCTTCACGATTGGAATGCGGCTTTGCTTTAGCTGTTTAACTTCTCGATCCATAATTTCAACAGGTTCTTCAATGAAATGGAGCTTGTCATCAATCTAGATCCATTCAACGGAATAGCTAGTGGTTCGTCTACGAAACACTTCTTCAAATTTGAAACATGAAAAGTGCTATGAACTCGGCTCAACTGCTCTGGGAGTTCAAGTCGATACGCAAGCGTTCCTACTTTATCAAGAATCTTGAAAGGTACAATATAGCGAGGGTTCAACTTCCCCCGTTTGCCAAAATGTAGCACCCTTTTCCACGATGACACTTTCAACATGACCTTATCTCCAACCTCAAACTCCAATGGCTTACATCTCCTGTCGGCGTAACTCTTCTGTCTATCTCGTGCAGCTTGAATACGCATCTTGATCTGAATGATCTTCTCAGTTGTTTCATGAACAATTTCCGGACTTCCAAACTAGTGACTGAGCGTCTCAACTCGCCCAACAATAGGCTCGATCGACATTTTCGGCCGTTATTTAGAGAGCTTAACGCGTCTGCAACTTTGTACTCGTGTGAAAAGTGTTGTTGTAGGAAAAACTCCACCAAATGTAAGGTATTTATCCCAACCTTTCCCAAATCAATACACATGCAGTAGCATGTCCTCCAAGGTTTGGATGGTTCTCTCACTCTGACCATCAGTCTGTGGATGGTAAGCCGTACTCATATCCAATTGAGTACCTAGGGCTTCGTTCAACGATTTCCAGAAATGAGAGGTAAACTTACTGTCTCGATCAGAAATAATCGAAACCGGCACTCCATGCCTCGAGACTACTTCCTTCAAGTATTGTCTCGTCAACTTCTCCATTGAGTCGGTTTCCTTCATTGGTAAGAAATGAGCAGACTTTGTGAGTCGGTCTACAATTACCCAAATTGTATCTTGACCAGACGTCGTCTTTGGTAACTTAGTAACAAAATCCATAGTAATGTTTTCCCACTTCCATACTGGGATCACAGGTTGAACCAACAAACCGGATGGTTTTTGGTATTCGGCCTTGACTTTGGCACAGGTCAAACATTTACTGACGTAGGTGGCAATCTCAGCCTTCATATTCGGCCACCAATACAGCTTCTTTAAATCTTGGTACATCTTGTCCGATCCAGGATGTACCGAATACTTTGACTTATGCGATTCATTCATAATCAACTCTCTTAAGTCACCAAAACAGGGTATCCAACTTCTCCCATTCAAGCATAACGTTCCATCAGCACGTTGCTCAAGCTTCTTATCTTCTGTTCCATAATTCTCCTCCTTTCTCGCCCTCAACGAGCGTCTAAGATCTTACTCCGGAGGTTCAGACCAATCGTCAAAACTGAAGATCGAACTTGTAGTGGCTTATTCCATTCCTTTCGGCACAAGGCATCCGCCACCACGTTCGCTTTTCCTAGATGATAACAAATTTCACAGTCGTAGTCGCTCAACAGCTCCAACCATCTACGTTGTCTCATGTTCAACTCTTTCTGATCTAGAATATGTTGCAAACTCTTATGATCAGTGAACACAACGCACTTCGTGCCGTACAAATAATGTCTCCACATTTTGAGAGCAAACACTACAGCTCCAAGCTCTAAGTCATGTGTAGTGTAATTCTTCTCATGAATCTTAAGTTGGCGTGACGCGTAGGCTATGACCTTCTCCCTTTGCATCAAAACTGCGCCTAATTCTTTACAAGAAGCATCACAGTAAACCATGATGTTTCACTACCTTCGGGTAAAGCCAAAATCGGTGCACTACACAACTTCTGCTTCAACAGTTGAAATGCAGCTTCTGCCTTTTCACTCCAATCAAACTTCACGTTCTTTTGAGTCAGCTTCGTCATAGGTTTGGCAATTTTTGAGAAACCTTCGATAAATCGTCGGTAATAGCCAGCAAGACCTAGAAATTTACGAATCTCTGTCAGAGTCTTGGGCGATACCCAATCCTTGATTGACTCAATCTTAGCTGGGTTCATGTGAATGTCTTCACTATCAATCACATGACCAAGAAATTATACCTTCGACAACCAAAATTCACACTTTGGAAACTTGGCGTACAATTCCTCCTTCTTAAGCAACTCCAGGATTAACTTAAGGTGTTCTGCGTGCTCTTCATCTCTCTTAGAGTAGATCAAGATGTCATAAATAAAAACGATCACGAACTTATCTAAGTACGGTTTGTACACCCGATTCATAGATCCATGAATTCCGCCGGTTCATGTCTTCTTTCAAATTTGCTCCTTTTATGTGCGTTGGTCAGTCCAAACGACATCACTTGAAACTCATAGTGACCGTAGCGAGTCCTAAACGTTGTCTTTGGAATGTCTTCCTCTCGAACTATGATTTGATGATAACCAGATCTAGGTCGATCTTGAGTAGACGCTTGATCTTGCAACTGATCAATCAGGGTCATCGATTCTTTAAGGGGGGGGGGGGGGGAGTGGTTATCGATACTTCAACAGTCAGCTTGTTCAGTTACGGTAATCGATAACACAAAAGATCCATCTTTCTTTTTGACAAATAAGACCGAGGCTCCCCAGGGTGAGGAACTCAGTCTTATAAATCCCTTGTCAGAAAGTTCTTGCAGTTGAGTAGACAATTCTTGCAGTTTCGACGGTGCTAATCTATACGGTGCGCGTACCACATGTGCAACACCTGGGACCAAGTCGATTTGAAATTCAACTTGTCGCGATGGTGGTAATCCACGCAAGTCTCTGGGAATACCTCCAGAAAGTCCCGTACATTCCGGCATGTCCTCAAGTCGCTTCTCCTCCGACTTGTCCTCGATTTCCTTCTTCGTCACTTATGCCAGAAAAATTAGGCAACCTCTCTTAATATATTTCTGAGTTCTAGTGCACGATGTAATGCTCAACTTCAACTTCTCTCCTTTGCCGTCTCTATCAACCTTGAACTATCCAAAACTTCACTCCATTGGAATTCGATGATATTTTCATCACAAAACGTTTACGCATGATGGTTCGCTAACAATCCATGCGATGATGACGTCAAACTACCAAGTTCTTTTGGCATTAGGTAATATTGAATGGGTGGACCTAACAATCCTAACCTTACCAACTTAGTATGGTATTAGTTTTTAGAGATTCTTTCTTTGATAAAATCCCTTTATGTTTACTTTTCTCAGAAATTCTCATGTCGGCTAATTCGACCGCATAGCTACCGTCTTAAGTATCAGGGGCTATATCAAGCAAGGTACTAAAAGTAGTCGACACGAAACTTCTATCTGCACCCGAATCAAATATCATAGAAGCATAATGGGTATTGAGAAGAAACGTACCCTTGACGACATTGGAATCGGGGTTAGCTTCTCCTCCACCCAGCAGATATGCTTTTCCTCTTGCTTCACCAACTCTATTCTTGTTTCCAGCCTTATTTCCACAATTTTGATCTTTTAACTTTGGGCAATCACTCCTGTAGTGTCCTTGCCTTCCACACTCGAAACAAGTAAAAACTCTCTGATTCACTACTTGACCTCTCTAAGTAGAAGTAGTGGAACTTATAACCTTACAATCCCGGGTCAAATGCCCAACCTTGTTGCACTTCCCACATCTCACAGTGCAAGGCCCTTCATGATGTAGCTTACACTTGTTACAGAGAGGCAACAGTCCATTATATGGTTTTCTCTTATTGTTGCCAGCCGTATAAGCTCTCGCCACATTCTGACCTCCTACATTTGGCCTTTTTGAATGGTGGCTGCTGTCCACGGTTGTCTTTCTGATTGACCTCCAATCTTCTTTTGTTCTTAGCATTTTTCACAGCATATCTCTTTAACTTTTGGTCCATTAAGTTGTTAGCAATTTGAACAGCATCTTGCGGTTTTGTAGGTTCAGCAGCAATTACATTCCCTTGGATGTTATCGGGGAGTCCTCCAATGAATTTCTCAACCCGATCCTCCTCTTTTGGGACCATCTTGGTACACATCATAGTCAACTCTTGAAATCTCTGAGTATAAGCAGCTAAATCATTGTTCTTCACGGTCCGATTCCACAGCTCAGATTCCATCTTTTGAATCTTATTTTTTAGGCAGTACACTTCAGTCATTAGCTTTATGAGCTCTCTCCATGACATGGCAAATGCAGCCTCAGTCCCAATAGTCCTCTTATATGAGTTCCACCAAGTTAATGCACTGTTTAACAGTGTGCAAGTAGCATACTTGACTTGGTATTTCTCTGGACAATTGCTGATATGGAACATTGTTTCCATCTTCTCAAACCACCTTTTCAACCCGACAACTCCTTTTGTTCCCTTAAAGTTGAGTGGTTGACACTTCATGAAGTCTTGGTATGTGCATTCTCTAGCAACATGTCTATCACCTCTACCATTCTCGTTTGGATTTCCATTTCCACAACTTCTATTCTTACCATTTTCATTACCGCTATTTCCATTATTGCCGTCACTATCGTTCTGGCTTTGATTCTCAGCCTCGAGAGCATTGGCGGCACGGGTCGCCTCATGAGCAGCCAACGCTTCTTCCACACGTCGGTTTAATGAGTTCTTCGATCGCTTCATGGTCATACCGAAGCGAGTGATAGTCATTGTTCTATGTCACAAGCATATCGCACGATGAGATTCGATACGAGATATAGCCATTATAATTAGTAACTAGGGTTTATATAGGAAAATACAATAGAACATGTTTTTTCAGAACAAGTAAATAACAATATAGATGAATACGCGAGAGAATCAAAACAAGCCTTTCATTTTACGAATAAAAGCATAATTCGTTTACAACCAATCCACCAATAGGTACATATTATGATATTTCTACTAGCCAAATCTAGACCAAACCATCAGTCTATGTCCTACATGATCATGGTACTACTAGTCTAAGGGCGAAAACCTAAATGTCTCTCAACATACGACTCCAACCTCCTAAGTCTCCTCCGAGTATCATCACGATCCCTACGAACCTGACGAAACTCCTCCTGTGAAAGTGCCATGTGCCAACGAAAACTGTCAATCCGATCTCTCTCTATACTCAACATGGATCAAACCTTTAGGTTCTCTAGTCTTAAACTCCCAATCCTCTCAACCAAACTAGATCTCTCTCCACTAGCCACTAACTGACTAGCCTCCAACTGACTCTGAGTGGTCTCAATCTCAGTAATCCTATCAATACGAACCTCTGACATGTAGTGAACTATATCATAAATAGTATCCTCAAGATCAGGAATACATCCTCTAGAAGACTCAGAACTATCACTAATAGCCAATGGATCTACATTGATCTCTCCCATGTATACCGCACTAGCCTCTGCCTCAAACTCCTCATCAACCTCCCTAACATCACTAGCAGCAATCTTAAATCCCATACCTACACCATCCTCAGGGTGAGCTACAACTCCCTCACTAATACCTACATCCGCAACAGCCTCTGCATCAGCAGTAACCACCTCCATATGCTCTTCTCCGCTATCCTCTGACGAGTATGAATCTCTAAACCTCTTAAGAGGTGGTAAAAGATCAGCAGGAGTAGGGGCTATCGACCTCGAAACATGAGTAGGTGGTGGTACCGAAGCAGTAGGGGACCTACATCTCTTGCGAGATGGCCTAGAAGAAGGTGGGGATGAATCCAATGACCTCTTAGAAGATGAACCTAAGGATGACTCTGATGTAGTCGGTGGGTAAGGGGTAGACAATGGTGCAGACCTCCCAACTCAAAAAGCCCACTACAGTCCGTTGATTCCAAGCAATGTGATCGATGAACAAATCTTCTGTGGTGTAGATGAATCAGACATCGGTGGTGTCTGGCGGTGTATGTCCGGATAAAGAATGATCTGAAGGTGAACTAGAAGAAGATGAGTCTGGTGAAGAATGACGATCCGATAAATAATGAGATACACATCTCCAAGCAAGTCTACAAGCAGGAAAAGGTTTAACTCTCTTCCTCGTAGTCAACAACTTACGCGGCCCATTGAGGTGGGTGCGATAAGGTCGACGGCCGTGTATTTAAGGGGGCCGCCCAAGACTAGGGCTTCCCCAGTTTGTCTTTTGTGTAGGGGGAATTTTCTGAAACTTTTCTAGCCGTTTTAGGTCCGAAAATTTGAATTTCAAAATGTTTATTTTGAATAAAACATTTCTTTTAATTGTAGAAAATGTTTTGTAATGTTTTAAAAATGTTTACAACATTTTATAAAAGTGTGAGGTTGAATAAAAATTTCCTTTGATCATAAAATGCATTAAGCATTTATTTATTCATACCTTTAAGTGATGTATTTGTTGAAATGAGAATTTACTACTAATTACTTGTTTACGTTGAACATTTTTATATTTTGTGATTATCAAAACGTAAAGATGTGAAAAAATATTAGTAATGTTTTTTAGGCATTATATTTTATCAACAAACTTAGTCACAAAATCCATAGATATTCCCTCCCATTTCCATATGGGAATCTCAAGTTGCTGGAGCAAGCCAGATGACCTTTGATGCTCAGCCTTAACCTTCAAACAAGTCAAACACTTACTAACATACACAGCTATGTCCTTCTTCATACCCGGCCACCAATACCTATCTTTAAGGTCATAATACATCTTATCAGCTCCTGGGTGTACATAGTACTTCGACTTATGGGCTTCGTCCATTATCAGGTTTCTCACATCACCCTTCAAAGGCACCTATATTCGATCTAGGTAGTACAAATTCCCATCACTTCTTTGTTCTATCATCTCATCCAAACCTTTCTGCAATCCTGCAGTGTCACACACCTAAACGAGGCCTAGTCAGAAACACATGTCCGGGGGCGTGACGTCATATTACACATCACATAAGATACAAAGAACGACCTCTAAGGGTACGTTTAAAATCCAACATCGTTGCTTTAATTAAAATAGTTAAAGTTTTACATAGGCCCAACGATAATATGCAGAAGTGAATAAAAGGTTTTAAAGTTTGACAACGATGTTAACATAGATAATAATAATTCTTGAAAATTGGTCCAATGCAAGGCAACACCATAAAGCAAACAAAGACATCCATAGCTAAGTACCTGAGAAAAACATGCTAAAACGGTCAACATAAAGTTGAGTGAATTCATAGGTTTAAATTTATATTAAAGGTGGACCACAAGTTCACAGTACGCACGTGACAGTTGTAGGAGATACAACTTCACATAAAAAGCATTTTACGTTTGCACTAAGCTCATGACACCGAAGCTCAATTTAAAAGGAAGCATTTTATATGCCAAATAGTATTCCTCTCCCCAAAGGTATCTGGCCAGGATCACCTATTGACATTACGACATGGTATATATCCGTTTGTTCGGACCTCCGAAACTAGTAAGTGCTACTTACCCGGATAGGGATAATTAGTCCCATTAGATCTATTTACAACATTCGCGCTTACTTAACCAGTACGGCCGGTTAAGCAATTGACGGTTCATGATAATTCGGGCATTAGTGGTCTATTCGCTACTTAGGCAACACGTAATCAGGAAAAGGAAACGTAAAGTAACTGTGTCCATAGTTTAAAAACAAGCAATGTTTCTCACCCCAAAATAGTAAAGTAAAAGTAGTAAAACATGGGGCTATGAACTCACCTTAGCAAAAATGAGCAAATGATAATCACAATCTAGCCGCGACCTAGAATAATAATGCGTCTCAGAAACACGGAAAGTATGCCAAGAATTGCACAATATGTTCATCACCAAAAGACATCAATGTGTTTTTTCTTTGTTTTGATTATCAAATCATAACGAAATAAAATCATATTGTTTTTCGTTAAGTCTTAGCGTTTAACCAAAAATAACTATTTTTAGCAAGTTTCTATTTTAGGAAAGTTTTTAGTTTCAAAACGTTAATACGGTCCCCTATATTTATTAAGTTTCCATATTTTCAAAACCCACTAACTAACCTTAATCACTTAACTTCTAAGTCCGTTCCGCTAAATTTTACCAAACTTACTATTTTTAGTAACTTTAACGCTTTTCCTAAAATATGTTAACGACGTCTTTAAACGATACTAATCAATAGGTATGTGTTACTATATGTTTTGCTAGTGTTTAGAAAGTCCAAAAATATCCGAAAGTGTCCGAAAACCCATTTTACTATTCACATCAGCAACTATTCATTCGGTTTAGCCGAAAAATATTTAAAGTTTCATTTGGCTATAACTTAGCCGTTTTAAGTCCGATTTTAATGTGCGATATATGAAAAACTATCTATTCGAAACAAGCTCTCCAAAAACTACTATTATGTCTAATGAAAATATTTTTAAGTCGCCCAAATCCTCAAAACAATTTCAGATCAGTAAGCACTTTTTGTCAAAAACGCAACCAAAATCCACCCAAACTTCACAATAGTGCCTAATCTAGCCTAATCGCCATTCACAACAAAACCACACCTAAAGCAAACCTAATACCTTCATTTCTATTGTTGCAACTCTCATTCAACTCTCATCTCACCAATAACATAATATTTAACTAGTGAAAACAAGGTAACATCATTATTTATAAAATCTTGGTTTTATAATCTTTCAATAATGAAAACACAACATATGGATTTATGGATCTTTGAACATATAAGAAGAACATAAGTAAACCACAAAGAAAGATTCAAGATACTTACAAGAATGATGAACAAGAAGCAATAACACAAGATCTATACCCAAAATCACTAGATCTTGAA
>BQNB010118709.1:4644-20942 GCA_026074375.1 Tanacetum coccineum
GCGGATTCTGATCCTTTGTTGTGTATTTATATTTATATTTGCTTATTGATACATAAAAAGAGGTGTGAGCTCGAGCGTAGTCAAGACTCGACAAATAGCTAAAAGCTAAAAGATAAGAGTTAGTAGCTCATCCTTGTTTTTGGTTATAAATACCCATCCCCACCTCATTCATGAGGTGGTATCTTCTAATCAAATCTCATTTCCCTCCCTCACTTTCTCTCTCTACTTCTCTTCTCCTCCTCCATCTTTCTCTCTCTACTCTTTCTCTCTCTATAACAAACACACACAACACCTAAACATACACTTTATTGCTTATTGATCCTAAAATCAAGACCTAACAAGTGGTATCAGAGCCAAGGAAAGATTTAGTGTTCGTGTAGGGAGCTTATCTAGACTGCTTATTTAGACAGCTTATTACGTGAGCTTATCTTAAGCTTTTTCTATCCGATTTTGCTTTGCTTATTCCATTTTTCTAAGTGCTTATTCTATTTTTTGAGTGTTGATCTTATCGAAACTACTTATTTCATGCTTTTTAGCTTATTTTCGTTAGCTTATTTTGGTCTAAAAATAGTTTTTAAGATCTAACTGATTTCTGTGCTTAATAAGCTGATTTTGTGATTATTGAGCTAATTTCAGTTGTGTTCTATATAATCGAGATTGATTGCTTATGGTTTTATCGTAATAATCGTGGCTAAATTAGTACAAAATTTCCTTATTCGTGCTTATTTTTGATATTCAGCAGTTTTGATGTCAAAATTCAAAAAAAGTTGTCACAATTCTCAAATTCGGAAGTTTGACTGGTCAAACTCAAAAAATGCAGTTACAAATATCAAATTCGGAAGTGAAACTCGGTGTTGACTTTTGGTCAATGGTCAAACTCGGTAGTCAAACACACGCTTTTGAAAATGCGTTTAGGGGTTTCACAAATCTGAATTTATTCTCTAAATAGAAATCAAAGAAGTAAGAAAGGAAAACTCAGATCTCAGCTTTGATTGTGTGTTAAAACAAGTTTATAAACTTTAAACAGAACTGAACACACAAAGCATTCATCACAGATCTGATATCAAACTCAGAAGTAATTTTGATTTCGACAAATTCAATTTCAGAACAGTCTGTTCTTAATTAATTTCGAAAACAATTTCGTAACAACCCATTTTCAATTGGTAAACAAGATCTCAGTTTATCTTTTGTGTTGACTATCAAAGTCTTCACCTTTAAAAGATCATAAATCACAAAAAGAAAACTTCCTCACATATCTGACCAATTTCGAAATGATTCATTTTCGACACTCATTTTTAGAAACCAAAACAGAAAATAAAAAGCAAAGGTTATTTTTTTAGATCTCAGATTTATCTTGGTATGTATATCAATAAATCATAGATCTAAAAAGATCTAAACACAACAAAGATTTCATTATCAAAGACCTAGACTCATTCAAAACCCTTATATCAACAATCAATAACTCTGACTCCATCTAACCTCATTCTCCACATCACAAACAAATCCCATCCTCATCCTATTCTATCCAATCAGAAATTAACGAAAAAAACAACACAAAACAAAACAAGCATGGAAACAGTTTCATAAGAAGAGAATAAAGATAGATCTTAGTTTTTGTTCACTTTTGATATGAATCTTTAAAAGATTATAAGTGAGTGAACTACAACCATCATTGATCTTTTTGAAGCCTAAACTTCATTTAATATCCGAAAAAATCAAAAAGATAGAACAAAAACAAGGTTGTTTCATTCCATCTTTCTTTTGGTTGAACAAAAACAAGAACGAATTTTGAAGCCTAAGCTTCCTGTTAATTTTCGAAATCTACAAGAAAAAATCAAGAACAATATTGTTCAAGACCACTCTTTATTTCAATGTGAATATACAAGACCAAGAACGAAAAATAAATAACCTACCTTGGTATTTTTCCAAGATCTTCAAGCTTAACTTTTTATGAAATAAAAGAAGATAGGTCTAAGATGAGTTGTATTGTTTATGGTTGAGTGTATGAGACCAAGATAAGTTGAAGGGTTTGTGAAGTCCTAATTGTTGGTGGCTAATCTATTGAGTTTTTAAAGAAAAATATGAAAAAGGAGGCGTGTGATATGTGTAGCATGTTTTGATTTATGATATTAGTAGGGTTAGTGCAAGTTGTACAAGTTAGTCTTATATAGTATAGATCTAGGCTTATATCATTTTTTGGGCCTGTTGTCTTGTCTCTACTCTAATAAATAATCATAAGAATAAACATTGGGCCTGATTTTGTGACCACCAATTCTTGTAAGATTTGGGTTGGACAAAATGGTTATGCGAGTGTTGCATAAGGATTTGGTGTAGGGCTATTTTTTTGTCAAAAGTTCTGAGCTATAGTGTTCTGTCTAAATTTTGTCAAATTTTTGGACAACGGTTTTTAATTGCAGGTTGATAATTTGAGAGTGATTAAAATTTTGAATTGAAATTTTGATACAACATCATTTTTGGTTTTATCGAATTTGGTTGTGGTAGGAGTTTAATCATTTTCAGTATTCCTCTCTTTTGTATTCGTTTGATTATCGAGTTGTAATAGATTAGTTCTTTATTTTCGGTTTCATCGATTTTGAAGTTACTATCGGAGTATTATTTTCGATAAGTAGTGTTCACACTTTCAGTTTCATCGAATTTGTGTAGTAGTTTTACTTTTCGGTAAAGTTGTAAAACGCTTGAGAATTGATTGTGTTCACATTTTTGGTTTTATCGATCTTGTGCTAAATTTTTTATTCAAATTTGGTAAAACTCACATTTTTGGTTGTGTCGAATTTGTGGAGCTCATTTTTGGAAGTATTCTTCAAACACATCAATTTCATCGAAATTGTTCACTTTACGATTTTATCGTATTGTTGACTCATTATCATTGGATATTTTCTAGAAAAAAAATACAATTTTTGATAATCACGAGTAGGATTTGTTAATTTTTTTAGTGTTTACCGGAAATTGAACACAAATACGAAATTTATGCTTAAAAGATACATTTTTCAATCTTTCTTAAAAAGCTATTATTGAATTGAAATTTATCATTTACGGTTTTATCGTAATCTTGATTCATTTTTTATTGATACTTTTGTAAAAACTAAGATAACTGCGAAAGATTTGGGTTCGTGAGAAATTAGAGTCTTAGTTTGAGTTGAACATTATTTTGGAATCTTCATTTGTGATTGTGTTTATGATATATCAAAAAGAAAATGGAATCGGAAGATATGGTATTTTCATGTTTGGATAAAGACGAACAGGAATTACAACGACTGTGTGAAATAAAGAAAGAAATGAAAAATAAATTCAACAACATTTTTAATAACTTTCAGGTATGCATTCATGATTTCCGTCCAGACTGGTTTCATTCGTATGGGGAATACGGTTTTCAGTTTCTCTTTGGAGAAAAGTTTCAGTCCTTTAAGAATATATCTGATCATAACATGGATCAACTAAAGAAACAACTTGACAAAGAGGAACTTCATGAGTGTGATAACAAAACATGTTTGGCAGTACTTAAGAAACAGTTTGAGACATTTTTTGATCCCAAGTCTCATTTGTCTTATTCTTATCAATATTAGTCGGATCTTGCACTTCAAAAGCAAAATTTTAAAGAGTATGCTCACTATGATACTGAGAGTCTTAAAAAGACAATTCTATCTTACCTAAATTCTATCAAAAAAAGAATTGATGAAAGAGTATGTCATGAAGAAGAATTGCTGATAAAAGAAAGAGATGTCGAAGAGAAAAGAAACAAAGTGAAACGGATAAATGAAATACAGTTGCAGAAACATGAAAGCATGATGAATGCAGGAACAAGATTAAATGATAATTTGGATTTCACTGATTAGCAGGGTAAAAGCAGCAGTCCAGGGAATGATACAGATGCTGAAGGTGCAAAGATTAGTAAGAATGGATCAGATGATGATATCACCATTGCCAAATCTTCTCATGACAAAGACAAACCTGAGGTACAATGGTCAAATAATGGATTGTTTGAACATGATCATGAACTTGGTAAAACAAACGAGAATAATAAAGCACTTAAAGAAGCAAATGCTTTGTTAACCAAAGAACTAAAAACATATAGGGAAAGGGTTCGGGTTCTTGAAATATCAAAAGGAAATAATACCACATATTTTGACAAGTATATTAAGGTCGATCGAAAGGCAAAACAATTTGAAAAAGAATCACAATCTCAATTTATTCATGATCGAGACATTATTCGAGATTTAGAACAACAACGTGATAAATTAGAGTTGTCTGTTGTTGAGTTAAAAAGATAAAGTTTGGAACGTCAAAAGACACAAACGATTTTTAAACAACAGCTGAGTGACAAAGAGGATAAATATCTTAATGACATTCTTTAGTTGCAAGCTAAAAACAAAGATCTTGAAAACATTGTTTGTAAAATGGGCAAATCAACTGAAACACTTCGGTTGTTTATAAATGACCAAAGAGCGTTTCGGGATAATATACGTAAGTCGGGTTTGGGATATGGAGGTCCTTGTGTTCTTTCACAAGCTTATGCTAAAATTCCTAAGTTGTATAGTGCTTATGAACTTCGTGATGAGAATGTACAACTGCATGTGTTTGATTCTGAGGAAACTCTTGAGGATGCTGAAAAGAGTCGAGTAAAAATGAAAGAGTTTCAAAAAGATAAAAAAGTTCAAGAGTTAAAGATAAAACCAATTGATTATACAAACTTGAACAACCTTTATGAAACTTTTGTTCCTCAAGTTAAACTTTCTCTTGAACAAAAATATTTTTCAGAAACTTTTATATCTTCTGAAGATCCTTCAAATGAAAGTTCACTGTATTCTTTTTCTGAGACAAAACCCACTAACAAATCAATGCCTAGTGCAAATCCAATATTAGTTGGATTGAATCAAATGGAAAATGATTTTCAAACATTTTTTGAGTTTTTACAAACGAATTTAAACAGGAAAGCATTTTCTATACCTCTTCAGAAAAAATACGGTTGAATAATTTTTGTCAACAAACACTTAAACCAATTCTTCAAGAATTGCAGTTTAAGTTGGAAGTCTTTCAAAAACGATTCTTAATGGATATAAAATAAATGAAAGATGTTTTTCTTTCAATGGAAAGTGATCTTAATGAAACTCTCAAACAAAATGAGCTTTTAAAAAATCGACGCTTAGAAGCAACCTTAGCTGCAGATCTTAAGATTCTTGTCATAACCTCTTGTGTGGAAATTAGGAATAAGAATTTACAAGATGAAATTGAAAGGATTTTAAAAGAGTTAAAAGATGTTTCAAATAAGAGTAAAACAACTGATACGTTTTGTAATGATGCATTTGATGTCACACAAGAATTGTCAAAAATAATTGTTGACTTGGAAAAATATTTGTCAAAATTAGAGGCACAAAGCATTGCTTTTGAAATCGCACTTCAGCACAAGTCTCAAGAAAATAATTCTTTAAAAACAATACAAAAAGAAAATGTGAATTTTTTGTCATCATTACAAATCGAAAATGCACATTTGAAAGAGACTTATAAAGATTTATTTGAGTCAGTGCAAAGGTCAAGGGTTGAGAATAATCAATGTAATGAAGTCAAAGTTAAGGTGAATTTTGATAAAATTAAAACTCAAAACATTGAGTTGAAACATCAAGTGGCTTCATTGCTAAAAGAAAATGAACACTTGAAATTGGTTTATAAAAATTTGTTTGATTTAATCAAAGAGCCACGAGTTCAGAAAGAAAATTTAAAATTCGCGATTAATCACATTTTAGGGAAAGATGATTCCTCTCCAAGTTTAATTACTAAGAGTAATATTTCTAAACTTGAAAAGGAATCGGGGGAGAATATTTGTGAAAATGCAAAATGTGAGCTTCAAACAAAGATTGTCGAACTTGAAAAGGTTTTAACTCAAAAGACAAAAGATTTTGATGATGTCAATATTGAATTATCGAACAGAACGGCTAAATTCAAGGCGTATTTTGAAAAACTTGAAAATACAAAAGTTGTTCTTAAACGACAATTGGCTCGTAAGGTTGATGATTCTAAAGCTGAAAAGGATCAATTTTTAAAAGAAATTAATCATTTAAAGACTCAACTTGAGAATCTGAAAGGGAAGTCTGTGGAAACTAAGTTTGATAAACCTTTAATTTTAGGAAATCCTCCTTCTGATAAGCTTTTGATAAACTCTCAAATTTCGAAATCATAGTTCACTCCTAAAGTTGTTGTGCAAAAGGATTTGTCAAAACTAGTCACTGCACAGTCTTTATCTAAAAATGAAAAAGATCAGCTTTTGAAACGAATTGCGTCTTTGGAATCAAAATTGGCAGCACAAGATATTCGTTCTTGTCAAAAGGAATACCATGAGTTGAGAACTTCATACAATGCTTTAAAAGAAAATTTTGATTCTCTTAATCGAACAAAAGGGAAAAACAATGTTTTCAACTCCTTAAAACCTAAAGTAAGTGTTTCGTAAAAGGTTCACACGAGTGAATCTTCAAAATCGTTTTTGAAAAGTGTTTCTCAGTTTACAACCTATTCTTTGCAAAAAGATAGGAAATTTTCTAAACAATCTGAAACTTTTGAAACATCTCACAAAAGGTTTTTAAGATAAGTGCTTCAAATGGAAAGAGTCAAGTGTTTGAAATACCTATTTTTCAAAAGATTTTCAAGACAAGTGCTTCAAAAGCAAAGAATCAAGTTTGTGAAAATCCACATTCTCATTTTACACCGGTAAAACAAGTGTGGAAACCAAAGTAAAGTCATTCGAAATCTTTCAAATATACCAAATCAGAAATGCTTTCAATGCAAAATAAGAATGACTCTGCTTCGATCATCAACAAGAAAGGAAGATTTTTAAACGGTTCAAAATGAATTTTCGGAATGAAACTCCAAATGTCAATAACAAATGGAAATATTATTCAACAAGATTTAAAACTCCTCAAGAAACGCCGAGTTTCAATAATAAATGGAAAATCAAAAAGGATTTTAAATCTCCGTTAATTCCACGAGAGTTGTTTTCAAATGAAACACCGGTTTCAAGTCCTCATTATAATTCAACTTCTTTACATCGACTTGACACAACTTTCAAATGGTTTTTAAAATTTAACAAACCCATTAGCACCGTGCTTAAATGGGTTCCAAATGTTGTTGTCTAATTTGATGTCATAATGGTTTGTACAAATGTCAGATTGCAACCCGTGCCTCAAATAAAAGGAAAATGTACATTTTAGTGCATTTATCCTTAACAACGAAAAAAGAAATCTTTTCTGTCTTGAGCTATTCAAACAAAACATTTAATGTTTTGTAGCTCAAGTCAATGACTTGTTATTAAATATCAAATAACAACCCGGTTTTCAAATAAAGAAAAGTGTACGTTTCTGTACGCTTTATCTTCAAAAAAGGAGAAATCTTCTTTGGCCTGAGCAATTTTTTATCAAAATTCTTTCAAAAAGTTTGCTCAGGACATACGACTTCTAAGTAAATGTCAGCTTAGGACTCGTTCTTCAAATAAAGGAAATTGTACATTTTTGTACATTTATCCTCACAAGAGGAAGCTTACAACTTCTCCGACTTGAGCTAGTTCATTAAGATATTCCAAATCTTGAGCTCAAGTAAAATGGTTTTCAAAAGATTAAACACAAACTTTCAAGAATTATTAAAAAAAAATTCAAAATCTTTTAGATTGTGTGTTCAACACTCCCTTTCTTACTAAATCATTTGATTTACATCTATTTTTGAGGGAGAGTTTTTCAAAACCAAGCGTTTAATGTTGAAAACAATTTTCAAGAATTTTTCAAAAAGATTTTTCAAAAATTTTCAAATTGTAGTAGATCATTTGATATATTTTTGAAGGGGAGCTTTTCAAAACAAGTAGTGTTTGAGCATTATTTTTTAAGAATTTTTTAATTGATAATTTAAAATCTTTCAATGATGAGCTCAACACTCACTCTATCCCTCAATATAATTGCGGTGACATACAAAATAAAGTGTTTTATTATTGAGAGGGAGTATAAAGGAAAGTGTTTTTTAAACAAATGAATAACAATCAATATAAAAATAGTTGTTGTCAAGTGTGTATATATCGATAAGCGTGCAAATGGTAAAGATTGTGTCTGGTTATGACCGTTTCTTGAATTTAATAGGATGAGGAGTGAGCAATCTGCTGATCATCCATTTTAGATATCAACATACTTTAACACAACTAGTTTTTCAAAGTTGTTTAAAACATTCAAAAATGTTCCAAATAAAAATCATGTTATATCCGTTTTCTTCCATGTGCTTTCAAAATCTTAGAATATAGCTATTTTAATCCATTGATGTCAAAAATATCATATAGTATGTTATTTTTGAGGGGGAGAAAATTGGATTAAAAAGTGATCTAAAGACTCAAAGTGCAATGAAGAATAATTATATACATACATGGAAAGATGAGGAAAGTTGTTTTAGTAAGAGAAAGAGGGTTGGATGAACACTTAGAGAGAGAAAGTAAACTTGTAATATTATGTGTGAAAATGAACAACCAACCACCTCTCCAAGGCATGGATAGGTGTATAAATTCCTATACATGGCACGTGGGCTTGGGCTAGAATGGGTTTATCCATGGGCCTTAGCAAACTAACTATGTAAGTTTCTAAAATTACTTAACGAGCTAACGACTGTTATCTATGGAAGCGACCGACACTTTCGTGTTCCTAACAATCTCCCCCTAAGGGAGGTCGCTCCATTTTACAAAAACTTAAACCTAGCATACTATGCTTTAACTTTAGTCTTGAGCTCGTAGTCTTTAACTTGTGAATTGATGTAGTGATCATAGACTTTTAGGCTTGAGCTTGTTCTTATAGCTTGACTTGTAAGTGAATATGTTATCTTGATCATCTTGAGATCATCAACCAAGCATAATCTCTTTACGTCATCTTGTATGCTTTGCCATCTTGTGACTTCTAGACCGACATGCTCATACCTTTCTTAATTTATTGACTTGAAAAGCTTTAATGTTGCATCTTTCTTGAAATTCTTTAACTTTAACACTTCGTCACTTCGAGAAAGACGTTCGATATCAGAGTAGCGGAAGTCTTGAAACATGTACTTAAGCTTTCATGATGTCTTTATGTTTGTTGGTCGGGATGAGCATGTGGCAATGAATCTTGACTCGTCGGGAATTTGCTGCACCAATCGTCAGGAGTTCCTGCAGGTTTAGGTTAGTGATAATCAACAAATATAGACGAGAGTATCTTTGTCACTTCGTCAAATACGGTTGCAATAACCACGATTCCCTGTTGATTAGTATAAATACTGCCTGTGATCAGGTAGAATTCCGAAGAATCTCCTTGACAGGGTTTCGCAGCTGCACTAGCCGTTCTCATTACCAGAGTGTCTCAAAGTAGACAACACGATATGAGTAAACCAGCAAGACGAGGTCTCACCGATTGAATAGAAAAATCAATTTGAAAATCAATCGACGTGTCACTTGCTAAAGTGATTTTGTGACACATCGAGAGTGTTAATCATTTCAAAATTCATCATTAATCGTCAATTCACAACCTGGAACAAGTTTAATTCTTATAGAATCGCACCATTGTTTCTTCCCAGTTGTTACAAGTTTGATTCATATAGAATCGCATGAGTCACCTACCATGAGCTTGTTTGATGTTGGCTCAAGTAGGATTTCCATCTTCATTGTGAATTATATTACTCGGATGTTCTGGCAAAATCACAAGGATAATGTGTAGGACTCTTAATGTATCTCTTGTTATTCACATTGTGTGACTAAGCAAGCATAATTTGACAAGTGTCCTAATGAGATTTATGGATGATCTCTTTTTGGCTCAAGACTTGATAGTGCACTTTGTTTTTAGTGATCGGAGGCTGGAGCAAACTGCCACCTTTTCAATATCAACTAACTCAGAGTGAGAAAGTCGATAGAAATGCGTTTAATCTCCGTGAGAAATGAAACAAGAGTTTGTTGAGAAACTTTGAGTGGCTAGGGAGGGTTGTGCATAGCGTCACTGGGTCCATGACTGTCTTCAATGTAAGAAAACAACTTAGTGTTTTCGACAGATTATGTATTGACTCGGTTTCTGCCTAAGTGTATGGAGGGCTTGTTTCTTTTCACCCTTTATCCTTACATTTCTTTTTCATTCTTCAACCCCTTTAATGCTTACCGAGACTTCATAACTAACACCTTGTTGGGTTTGTTCCAGTGTTAGCTCCATCTCTGTCGACATTATTCCCGATTCTTACTTTTTCTCTTTTTGTATCAAACCTAAGGACTTCTACACTAACTAGTGGATATCCCTAGGTAGATCCCTCCGGTTCTGGCTGGATTATGGGATTTGAATACCTATGCCTAACCACCTTATAACTCCATAAATTTAAGTACATGGTCGGTCTTTTGGGTATTCTATCACAATCAAAATCAAAATCATTGGAAAATTCAATCAAAGTGTTTGATATAAATATCAAAAGATTTACACTTTGAGATTTTTTTCATCATCACTAAAAGCTCTCCCTCAACATGTGCATCGTAATCGTAGTACATGCTAAGTGTAGAGTGCATTGAGTCCATTTTATCTGATCACATTTCAATACAAATTAGATTTAGTTTAATCACATTTTCTCCCCTTATCTAAAATGTTAATCCATTGATATTTTGGATATCAATTGATTAAATGTTCAGGGACAAAATGTTACATTATATCTAACAGGAACATTTTAATGCTCCCCCTCAATTTTTGAGGGTTTATAAGACAGTGCTGAGTACAATAATTTGAAAATTTAAGGAATTCTTGAAAATTTTGTACTCGAGCACTCCTTAACATCACTTTAATATCTACACTACATATATACAAATTTTACAAGTTATTTATTATGTACAAGGATTGACCTTTTATTAATGAGGACAACATATGATAAATCATATGGTCCTTTGTAGCAGTTGAAGGTTACCTCCGTACGGTCTCCCACCAACAAATCTTTCCAAACTCCTCATTATCCTCCTTGACTTGAGCATTTTCTTGATTGCCTGAATCATAGCTTTTTCTCGTACCCTGTCACTCTGCCTCCATATTGTCTCTGGTAGATATTCCATCCTAATTCCTTTCAATCTATCATTAAGAGCAGTCTGAACATCATCGAGTGTACCGTCACTAAACTTGTGGAGTTCATCAATACGCAGCAATTTGTTCTTCTTATCTTTGTTTAGATAGATAAACCCTCTAGGATTGGAATATGCTGTATAGGCATCCTTTCATTTAAGATCAGATCTGTACGTATCCGGCTTTGTAATGTTGAGCTTCTTTTGGTAACAATTTGAAGCTTTGTGACAACAATGATTCTATGTTTGGAGTAGACATCACTAGCAGATTCCCTGTTAGCAGCAAAACCATAGAATTGTTGACGTTTGCATCCCCAATGAGAAATTCCCCATAGTGCATGCTTGTCGTAGTTGACCGGCACTTCACTCCACATTTTGTTAGGGACTAAATCTTCAATCCATTTGATATGACCATAATCTGCAGCCTTGGTCTTTGTAACGAAAGTTGCATAAGTACTGCTTGATACACCAACAGATAGATACGCAAGGTCGTTGTTGATGAAGTGATCAAACATAATGACTTGACGACCGCAAGAGTTAGGTTTCAATGTTAGTGTCTTTCGCAGATCATGAGGATATTGCTGACCTTCAGGGTTGTGCCAATCCAGTTGATCCGTGGTTGTCTTGTAGACTTCTTCAAAGAAGTATTCTAGCTCAACCAAACTCTTGCATGTACCTTTCATCAACTCAAATGCTGGACAGGCTAATAATTCAGGGGTTAAAGTATCAACCTTAAGTCGGTTCATCACGAATGCTGAGAAGTCAAGAGGAGTGTCCATCAGCTCATTAAACGATGCTCGCGGATCTTCCTTTTAGGCCAAAGAGCTTAGCCAAGGTTGTACAGGTCCATGAGTATCAGGCAAAGTCTTGTTCCAATCACGATCGGGAGAGGGAAGTTTTGTTGGTTTCTGAAACCAATCAGGGAACTAAGGGGTTTCTTCATTAGGTTGATCTTCAGTAACTCCTGTTTCAAACTCTTGATGTGCTGGTTCTTCCAAATCTTTGGTAGTGTGCATAGGCTCCTCTATTTGAGCAAATTTGCCAACAGTCTTGTGTTTAGATTTGGACCCTTCATATGACTTGCCAGATGTCTTGGATGTCTTTTCCTTTGGTGCACTGGTTGACTCTGGTTCTTTTTAAAGCTCGTCTTCTCTTGGACCCCCCGGTTTGATCCAGTGTAGGGTTCTTCGTCTTTATCCTCATCATCTCTACGTCTTTTAAATGAAACAGTATCTCCATAAGTGTCAAGTATTAGCTTGTCACTTTTGTAAGCGTCAACTAGTGCTTTGTAGAGATTTTTTTGTTTAACAGATCTGTGGATTGACTTATTGCTCTCCATCTTTTCTATGAGAATCTTCTTTAGCTCTAATTTAGATAGGTTGGCAGCTATAGGAAGAGATGTCTTGGATTCAGTGGATGAACGAGTCATAACCTCAGCTTTGAGTTGTTCGTTTACTGTCTTCTCAATTTTTGGCAAAATCTTAGAGACTTGAGCTTTAACTTGTTCCTTGACTTGATCCTTGATTATTTTCTTAATGTTATTATCAAGTTTGTTGAGGAAGTCTACATTTTCTGCTTGGGCTTCATCTCTGAGTCTTTCGGATTGTAACTGAACAACAATTTTGACGGCTTCATGCATCTTGTTGGCAAGGTACGCATCAACAATGCTAGAAATGGAAGAAACTGCTTCAGCAAATTGGTTTGTTTGCTTGAACTCAGAGAAGTCAGTTTCTAAAGTTTTAAGTTTATGGTCAAACCCAAATAAAGAGCCAAAGTTGGGAAGATCTTGCAGGGAGGAGCTTAGAACAGTTTTTGGTGTGGGAACTGATGTTTGTTGCATATGTGTGATGAGAGGGGTGGGTGGTGATGGAAGAGTTGTAGTGGACAGAAGAGGTGGCTTAACAATAGTGTTAACCAGAACATCTACTAGAGAAGGTGACTCAGTAAATAACGAATCAATACCTGTGTCTGGACTGAGGTTGAGCAAATTTGAGACAAAGCCAGATGACATAGAAGAACTCTGTTGTTGGCCTTCAGGAATGACTAGAGTAATGATCACATGAGTGTCTTCTGTTACTTAAGTAGTTTAAACATTAGTCGGTTGAGCATCCGTCATTTCAACATCTCGTCCTTCTAGATTGATGTTCAGATCCCTATATAATTCATTCCCTTTACTCTCTTCATTGTTTGCTTCTTCATCCATCTTTTCACCCTCAATATTCACACCTTGAACTTCTTCATCATCAGTAGGCACAACATGTGAAGGTGTTTGAACTCTAGGATCAAAGCTTTCTTCTTATCTTTCTTCTTCATCATGAGTTGAGAACTTAGGATGAACAAAGTCATCACCATTGTTATCTGAATCTGTTTGCTCATTATCATCATCTTGATTTTCATCATCTTGATCATCCTTATCTTGAGCATCATCATTAGCATCATCATCCTGATCATCATGTTCTTGATCATCATCATCCTGATCATCATCTTCTTGATCATCATCATCTTGACGTCATTAATATCTCTATGAACATCATCATCATCATTGTCAGTATCATCATTTAAGCTCACTTCATCATCATCCTCCTCGTCACTGAATTTCCAAGAGATTTGCTCATCATCAGAGTTATATGTAGGTACATCAGGAACCCCTGGTATAGCACCAGTTCCTTCATCTGCACCTGAACCGTTGACGTGAGAGCTATGAGTATGTGTTTTGCTTCTTTCAATGACGAGCTTCAGTTGCTCAGCTTCTGGTAAAGCAACTTCAGATAATACTGTGAGACCTTTGTCCATAGACGTCTTTACAGGTTGCTTCTTCTTGGCAGGTTTAGATGTTTTTGCTGAAGTCTTGAGTCTTTTGCCTTTTGGAGGAGTCGTTGTCTTGTCAGATCCAACTTGCTTCTTCTTGACACTTGCTTTCGTTTTTGGAGGTTCAGCTCCTGAAGCAATGTCATAGTACTCTTTGTAGGATTCGGAGTTTCCGATGTCTTCATTCGTCAATTCATTTGGTAAAATGGCACCATATAGCTGTGTGTCTTCATGCCTGGAGACAACCTTTATCGTGGTAAACATGTAGTCATCCCTGGCATAGTGCCAATTTACACTGTTCCGTCTTGGAATTGATTGATCTTTAGTCATGAAGAAGTTGACGATGACCTTGGTGAAGCGAGGGTAGTACATCTCATTGCTCTTTTTGACATTCTTGTTCTCTACTTGATAAACAAAATCTTCCCACAGAAGGTAGGCATAGTCTACGTTCTTCTTATGGTACATGCCCCAGAAGATTTGAGCTTGAGATAGTCGAAGACTGTCATATTCGGTACTTTTTCCACTCAGACATTTGTTGATAACCGCAGCAAATGATCTCCAAGGTTGATGCAACTTGTTGACATTGACATCGGTGATCATTTTAATCTCACCACTGTGACAAAGATCTCTTAGAAATGTGAGAATTGCCTCTTCAAAGGGTAGTTCCTCGAATTGCTAATTAGGGAGTTTAGGGCATATTTGAAGCATTTCTCTGAAGTACTCAAGATTCACAATATGCATTTCTATGAAGTACTCAAGATTCACAATATGTTTCTTATTGTTCATCTTGAAACTAATCGAGTGATGATGTACTGTAGCAGTGACCCAAAACTCTTGCATGTAAATTTCTGGAACATCCGCTGTGATTTGGAATGCCTTGTAGAAGGGAGTGAGTTTCAACACATCATAGACCACTTGTAAAGTTGCTTCTTTGGACTTGAGATCTGAAATTAGTCAAAAATTACTTTTGCCAATCTTGAGTCGGTTGACAGGAGCAACTAAAGCGTCATCCAGTGCTATTTGTTCAGCTCTTGTGGTGTCCATGATTCTGCTTAAGAAAGAATCAATACAATTTATATATAACCAAGTTTATATATTACTATATAGACCTTTTATCTTAACGTTTTATGTTTCATCATGTTGTGAAGATTAAGACCTGTAAGTCTTTTAGCACTTGTAAAGATATATTCCACTAGATGGCAACTTAGGTAGACTTATGAGCTTAAGAAATTAAGGCAACCGTTTTAACAATTTAGGAATCTTGGCCTGTCTAACTAGTAGAGAATTTAGATAACCTAAGTTGTATATTGGTTTTACCTTGTGTTTAAGCCTATTTTACCTTAATTAGATAGCATAATTAACCAATTTTAATTAGCCTGCTAAATTAAGTTTTAATTTGCCTTCAAAGTTGAATTTTGATCTTAAGTGTTTTTGGTCTAAATCCATTAGATCGGGTCCTTAAAAGACTTCTCTAATTGGTTCCTAAATGAGAGCTAGACCGGGTCTTAAAAAAATTAACTAGTTCGGTTCTCAAAGGACTTGATTAGTTCGGTTTCCATAGAGCTTGACTAGATCGGGTCTCAAAGGATTGGTCTAGATCGGTCTCAAAGAACATGACTGGTTTGGGTCTCAAAGAACATGTCTAGATCGGTTCCCATATACAATTGACTAGATCGGTTCTTAAAGGAAACGACTAGATTGGTTCCTAAAGGAACTGACTAGATCGGTTCCTGAAAGAAAACGACTAGATCGGTTCTTGACGGAAGCGACTAGACCGGTTCCTTAAGGGAAACATCTGGATCGTTTCCTGAAGGAAGCGACTAGATCGGTTCTTTAAGGGAAACGACTAGATCGGTTCCTGAAGGAACTGACTAGATCGGTTCCTTAAGTAACTTTAACTCGTTCGGTTCCCAATGCTTTTATTTAGATCGGTTTACAAAGGATTTTTTTCTAGTTCGGTTTCGCACATAAATAATTCACAAGACATGATTTTTTGCATTCAAGATGATCATTTGTCATTTAACATCATAGAGATATCATTTAGACACATTCTTAACACCATTTATCCACTGATTCATCAAGATTTTTCAAAACACGAACACTTTCACACATTTAGCATATTTGTACAATTAACTATGGACAAGGGTGCATTTTATTAGCTCAAACACATTCGATAATTAATAAACATGCAGTCAAATATAAAACCCATCAAGATTTAACATTATTTCCTAAACCCCCAAATTTTCGAGCATACAATCGGACATAACTCATTCATATGATGACCATTTACAAAACTAATTTACACGAGTTCACATGACACCTAAACAAACAAAACCCCTTAACTAATTTGATGTTTTAACCAATTTTGAAATTCAAGAACCCTAATTTGATAATTAAGGATTTCGAAATC
>BQNB010118710.1:0-20942 GCA_026074375.1 Tanacetum coccineum
TTGCATGTTTAAGTCCGTGAATAATTTTCATTATTCTAAATTAGTCCATTGTCAATCAACAATATGGGAATATTGTTGAACTAAGAGAAATTTAAGTGATTAGTTATATTCTTGGAATATTAAAAGATGTGTCCGCCAAACTCACAGAATATTCATAAGATGCATATCAGACTTCTCTAGCTAACAAGATTATCACTTTATGGATCGTCGTCATTAATTTTTCTTTAGGTAAAGAGTTTCCTCGGTAAATGTATTACTCCAAAAAAATAATTCATTACAAAGGATGTGGGTGAATCCACATCTTAGCCTGTTACATAGGCAAAAGGCGAACATAACAAGAACAACTACTCCATAGGAGGATACTACTAAAACTAGATAACAACTGACTCAACAAACATCAAAAAAATATGTTTCTTCTTCCTGCCACGGACTGTGATATCAAGATCATCACAAATAGACTGAAGGTGATCGGACATATCATGATTCTCATACATATCGTCATCATACGGGTCGTAATCATCATCATCCGAATTAGAATCCCTCCATTGTTCCAACAAGCTATTAGCACCATAACTTTTATCACTTACTTCATTACCACTCTTTGAAATCCTTAAGTTAGCAGTTTCATCAAAAACCGCTTCCACTTCACTATCACTATCCACAATACCCGTAGGAACAAGCGGGTTCCCGTCATCATCCACAAACCTAACTTTACCTTCACAAATTTGTCGTTCTATTTTATCGATTTTCTCACCAATAGAAGTATTACTAGAACTAAAATTAATGGTTCCCTTATCAGCCGAGTTTGAGATCCCTCCATTCGTACCCAAAGCCACATCATTATCAATCGAGGTAAGTACCTCAAAAGGGTTTGACTTAATAACCTCTTTAGTAGACTCTGAATTATTCATCTTTTTTCCATAAGTGTTAGCAGTAGACTTTTTAGAAACAGGGTGATACACCTGTTTAGGTTTAAATCCCAACTTCTGCCCAACCGGAATTCCTTTAAGAGTTTGACTAGTTTTCTTCAAATTCTTTATTGCACCAGCACCAATATTCTTTGGACATTCCTCAAGAACATGTCCAAAAACCTTGCAACATGTACACCTAGGGGGTTTCCACTCATACTCAACACGAATATTACAAGTATAGTAGCCCTCCTCAGTAATTTTAGGCATAGCAGTCATAATGTTATCTTCCAACTCTATATCAGCTCTAAGCTCAATCATAGCTCTAGCATAGCTTGACCTACCCCATGATTGCATGCACATATCAGCTGTATAAGAGCCAAGCATTAGAGGAGTACCTAGTTTAGTAGCAATTGCACTCAAGCCATCCTCGCTGAAAGCCGTAACAAGAACACCATGGAGTTTGACCCAAACTAGGATAGTACTAACATCTTATTTCAATAGGTTCTCATCCGGATGCCATTTCCTCATAATAAGCGGGTTATTACGTATGAACCACAAACCATTCTCAAGCATAGCATCCAACTCGTCCATGGAGCTAAATTGAAAGGAGAATAATCCGGTAGACGAGCTGAACATAAAGCGAATCAGCCCATATTTACCCCAAGTGTTCCTAACATAGTTAGCAACAATAAGGTATGCCACCCGCTTTCCCAAGAAAAAACCATATGTTGTATTGGCAAATCATTCATAATAGTACGAATAGACTCCACTGGAACAACCACATCAATCCCATTACCCTCAGCGTAAACAAAGTATGAAAACTCAATTTCTTCCCACTTGGTTTACCAGTTACATTAGCATATGAAGATTTACCAGGTGTATTGCAAGCCGAAGTAGCTACCTGTGTATGTAGTGGTGGGATGATTCGGTAGTAGTCACCACATGGCTTAGCTTCTCCTTCTCCATAGTGTCGTTAACCACAAATGGTGATACAACCTCCTTTGAACAAGGAGTGGCATCATTAAGAGTCCCATCTGATTTCGACATCAAACTAGTGCCAGGAGCATTACTAGCTGAATTAGCTTCTTGCGTAGGTAGTGGTGGGTTTGATCCTAAATCTGTAGTATTCACCATAGGACTTTCCTTTGCAACAGTCTCCTCAACTACAGATGGTGATACAACCTTCTTAGCAGCATCAACACGAGGAGTAGCATCATTCAGAATCCCATCTGAACCCAAAGCCGAACTAGTACCTGTATCTGTATTTGTCTTTTTTCTAACGTAACAACCCGAATAAAAGTCCTCTTTTGATATTTATACCTGGTGCTTACGCCATGTCGGTGTAGTTTTATTTCTTGTACAAGCCTATGGTAACTTAATAAATCATGTCTGAGCAATTGAGTGTGATTTCCCTTATACCCTGTATTACATCACATACAAGTGTTTGAGTGAATTATACTTTCCTTATTCGTGAGGTGCTTAGTCATGTAATTACAGCCTAAAGATCATTGGTTATTGTCAAACATCTCTGCTTTCACATATTAAAATCTAAAAATATTTTTCAAAATTCTATTTTTGTTTTGTAAAGCTAACTTGTCTTTATTTTGCTTGAGGGCAAGCAAACCCTTAAGTGTGGGAGTGTTTGCGCCTTTTGCGCTTATTTATTAAAAAACCATAAATATTTTTGATATTTTCAAAATTTTAATTTTTCCCTTATTTTGTCACCTAGGACCTTGTTTATAAATTTCTTTTCTTAGATTTGCTAAGTATGGGGGGATTTGATAGCGCTCAAATTATACATATTTCTATATGCGTTATTTGTGCTTTTGTATGCATATATTGCTTAATTATAAGAACTTTTTATACTTAATCGAGTATATTTTCCATTGTAGGTTCTAAGTACGTATCGTGGAAGAAAACGGAAGAATACACAAAGTTATGGAGCTTAAACGAAGAAGTAAACTCAAGTTGAATGCTTCCCGACACCTATCCACTGTTTTAGCCATAACTCGGTCATACGAACTCCGTTTTAGTTGGTTTAAGTGGCCACAGAAGCGGAATTCAATTATCTACAACTTTGATTTTTGGTCCAAGAGTTGTAAATGCCCAAAGTACACCGCACTTTTCTACAATTATGATGAAAACCGTTATAGACAAAATGTGGCGCACATCTGAGTAAAGTACGGCGCACTTGGCCCCCGAACAGCCTATAAATAACCTCCTTGGCTCTCCCATATCACACATTCACACACACATCAACCCACTTCATGTGTACCACTTAGAATAGGTGTTTTTTGTGATAAAGGCTTGAAAAACCTTTGATCCAAACCACCCTTAGTAAACACAATCATCACAACAAGTAGAATTAGAGTTTGGAAGTATTCTTGGGGAATTTGGAGTGAGATTGCTTGTAGTTCATCCATTTCCAGGTTTTAATCCACCCAAGGAAGTGTTAGTAAAGTGTATACCGAAACTATAAGCTGTTGTGACAGAATTGTTCATAGTTTCTGGGTTTTTACTTTGAATATAATATAGTATTCTTGGGAAATTCTTGTGAAATCACCATCTTTTGCTCTTGGAATCGGTATAAACCTTGTTACTCTTTGAATATGATCTTTACTGAATTCATGATGAATTCTATGTGTTTTGTTGCTATGAAGATGGAGTAGTAGTTCTATGTTTGTTTGGGCATAATGCTATCTTTGATATGATCTGTTTGGATACTTGTTTATTGAATTGCTAAAACATATTTTATATAAGAATAAAGGCCGAAAGGGTTCTTTTATATATGTGTTCTATCATTTTAAAATATATATATTGGTTATAATAACTTATAAAGGACGAAAGGATTCATTGTTATTAATTGATATAATCACTAGTTACATTTAAAGGCCGAAAGGATTTATAACTTGTGATATCTTTATTCTCTAAACTTATAAACACTATCCTAAACATATCATTGTCTTAGTGATCATTACCAAAACAAACATACTTTAATCATTTGTTTGAATCATCTTTTAATCGCTTTCTCTACAATATTCAATATATGCACGTTTGGTTAATTTGATCTATGACAATCATTTTAGCCTTAGCACCTTAATTACAAACTGTGAAAACTTCAATTCTCTTGGGACAACCTGGACTTACCTAAGCTATATTACATACGAAAGGATATACTTGCCTGTGTTGTGTTTTAAGTCAAAATCGGTATTTCTAGTCTTATAAATTTATAGCTTGTAAAAACACACATCAGCATTTCAGTTATAGCATTGAACATTAGTAGCATTCCCAGAATTAGTCGTGTTTCTTATAATCCTCTGTGCATTTGTAGTATTCCTAGTATCCTTCTGAACATTCACATTTCCAGCAGAATCTCCTTGGTTATTAGTAATCCTTCTCACATACCGACCACTATTCCCAACATTTTTTCTTTGAATATCCACACGATCAGCTTGAACGATTGCTTAATTTCTTGTATTTGAAGAAGTAAAAAGATGATTGTTTGTTGGTGTATAATAGAGTTGAGTAATTGCACAAGCATGGAGCATCATCGCAGTTGTCAAACTATCTTCTTGATCATCACACATTGCTTCTCCTTGATAATCATCATCATAACCAATCACCAAAGGAGGATTCATAGCATAGTGATGACATCAAATAACATCACTTTTATAGCATCATTTATCCCATGTTTCTTACCCATTTTGTATAAATTATTACATGAATTGGTACTTAATTGCTTAAAGTTGTTATTTGCAGTAATTATGGAGTAATTGGTAAAGTTATGCTAAATGGCACACATTTTCGAGCTTAAACGATGAAATCTCAAGATACTGTTCTGACAACCTATACGCCATATCCATCAAGGAAGATACGGCGTACCTGTGCCTGCACTTTACAAGAAACCACAAAGAATTAAAGAGCAATACGTCGTATCCAGAAGACTCTATACGTCGTATTAAAGATTATTTAAAGATTCTGGAAGATATTGAACGTGGCCCTACTCCAAGAAACCCCTAATACGCCGTATTGACCTCAACCAATACAGCGTATTGACGAATTTCCAAAGACTATAAATACAAATCTATAAACACGAGTTTAGGGTGTGCTTAATCATATTTTTGAAACCCTAACCAACAAAGTCGATTTTCAGAAGCCAAGAAGAGCAGTAAAGGTCAAGCAACACATCTAATTCCATAGGAAACACCTTGTATTTCTCATACTCTTAATAATCGTTCAATTTCTGGTATCATTCGTTTAACTCGGTTAGGATACCTTGGTTGATCATTATTATGCTTCTATTCATTACAATGGTTATCGACTAATACCTTTAGGTATTAGCCATGTTTATGAAGATTTAAATGTTTGGTTTGTTTATCTCGATTGCTTAATTTATCGTTGATTGTTGATTATGTTTATCAATTTCTACTCGTTTACGTGCTTATGTATGCGACCTATCAATCAACCGGATCTAGTGATACGAACCAATTAATATAGATTAACCGGGATAGCTCTCCATATAGCGATTTATATATCTAGAATCATAGGATCACAAATAAATGCCCTATTATTGCCTTTGGTTTACTGAACAAGTTGGACTAGCAGGTGACCTGGGATCAACAAATGATGTTCTGGTTCCCTTAGTAAAGATTTGGACAGTCTACTACTAGTATATAAATCGTCGTTAAGCAGTAAGTTAATAAAGTTTCGATGAGCTAGGGTTTAATAAAATCACCATTACTAATCTCCTAAGATATATTATAATCAACAAAAGATTGCTTTATGCGGATGCATCTAATTATGACAGAATTAGCGTATCTAGGTTTTAAGAAGAAGTACCGCCTAAATCTAGGAATGATACGCCCCTCGAAATAATTCAATAATTGCACTAATAAACAAACCTGTGTTTTAATTGGATTAATCATGGCTTATACAGTTTCCTTATCATAGGCTTGACCGCTCTTCTATCTTTTGATTATTTGCTTGCGTGTGTTATCGTGACTAAAATAGGTTTATTAAGTCACCTACAAAACCTATGTTGTCAGTCTCACAGACTAACCCCCCCACAACCCCCCCCCCCTGTCCGTTAGAATTAGGTTTAACATAGACTAACTTAAATTAGAACTAACTTAGAGAACGAAAATACTGATAGACTTGGGAATTAACGTTCTCGCTCTTAGTGATCGACACCCTACTTACCAACAAAGCTACAACTGATCGGTTGCACTGCCCGTTAGTGTTGTTTTTAGGTAAAGTCGCCAAAATATAAATAGTAAAACTTAATAATAAATAATACCTACACACAACGACACATCAAGTTTTTTGGCGCTGTTGCCGGGGAGTGAAGTTGTTTAATTCTTGTTTATTAGTGTTTTAGTTTAGATTTAGTTTAGTTTAGATTAATTTGCATATTTTTGTGTTTGTTTTTGTGTGTTTGATTTCTGCATTGTATATTTTGCATCTTTGGATGTTTGTGTATTTTTCTGCATTATTAAAGTCTGCTGTAATTATCTGAGTTTAAAACTCAATACGGCGTATTCATCTTTTTGGATACGGCGTATAAAATTTTTTCTAAACAAATACAACGTATTCGACTTTAACATCAATACGGCGTATTCAGTTCACGGAATACGGCGTATTCAGTTCACTGAATACGGTGTATTAGTCTATTTGACATTTTTCTTTCGTAGCAAATTTATTACAGGAAATGGACGATTTCTATATTACTATGGAGGAATATGTTCAGCTTGAAACTAAGAGAGCCCTTAGAAACGGTAAGTTGTATAACTGGAAAACAGTTACGTATGGTAAGATCTGGTATTGTGAAGACGTTCACTACCTCAGATTGTTTGAAATGGAATTCCCAGCTATAGTCTATAATGATGCATGGTCATCTAAATCAGGTTTCTTATCTGAACCTACTGTAAGTCCTCAGCATGTCGATGAAGTTAATTTAAAAGATGAAACATTGTTGTTTGAATATAATGGCGAGGAATATAATGTTATATCCTTAATGGTTTATTTCCTTTTAACATATATTATGTCAATGATTCAAATTGCACACGGATGATGATAATGATGATAAAATTGATGTCAAACAATTTTCAAGGGATATATCTATCGAGCCATTACCTATTGTAATAAGTATCGATATTGGTACCTATGCACAAGGGTTAAATAAGCTTTTTGAAACAAGTCATGATACATTGAGTAAATCTTTTACTGCTAAAACTTTTATCAAGGAATTATGTATTAATATCGTGACTTGGAATTGTCTTAACAATGGGATGCTAATAAATCTTATCAAAAATTTATATGTGCCATTTGGCATCTCGTTCGACCTCAAGTTGTTTTATAAGGATGGGATAAAACAGAGGCAAGTCTAACTTAAAGACTTTTCTGTAAACAAAAGTGTTTGCCGGGAGACAACCCAGAATGTATTTTTCTTAATTTTATCGAGTCTGTCTTCCCAGACATTCGATACGGCATATCCAATCTCAAAGGATACGACGTATTGAAGGTCTGGACGTTATCTAATCTTTTATTTTCTGAATTTAAAACATTATTGTTAGATTTGTCTATACGGCGTATTCATGAATATGATATGACGTATTTGGTAATCTGACCCGTACCTCAGATACTTTTTATAGGTCTTTATACAGCGTATCCTAGTTTTGGTATACGACGTATCGACTTCCTGTATAGTTTTTCAGTTTTGTTTTTTATTTTCTAACCGTTGAATACCCGAGATGGAATTGCATTGGTTTTTCTTATATCTTATACAGGACCTTACTAAACGAGAATGACGACTTTGATGGAGTATTTATATTCTGGAATTCTGTGTTAGAGTCATGTTGGCATCCAGACCCGCATTCGCAACATACAATCTTGCTTATAAACGCAACATGGAGGATCATACCGAGCAAATCCCAAGGGAGTTTCTCGTTCTAATTTTTTTATTTCATGTCCTTAATGTTATATTTATACAACGAGGTTGTTGTATATTTCAAGTGGGAGAAGGAGAATTAGAACGCTTACTTGTCCAATTTTTCACAATAAAATGCTTAGATTATGCCTAAATTTAAAAAAAATTCAAGCATACCTTTATGAAATTATTAGTTACATAACCTGCACACATAACCCTTGTTAGATATTGTGAGTATTTAGCCTTATCCGTTTCTGAATGTTTACCCAAATTCGACAAATATATGAGTGTGTCGGTGATGTTGTAAACTTTAGAACTTGGCTTGGTATATCTACTCGAGACCATAATAATAAGTATTATTTTTAATAGATGGAGTGACATTTTTTAAACTGGTAAATTTCTAGGATTACACTCAAAAAGCCTATACATGTTATGATATTAACTAACTACACCGGTTAGTTAATCCATGTATAAACCCTTTTGTTTACTCTCATTTTTAGAGTAAGATACCCCTAGAAAAACCTGCTGAGCCATTCCATTCTTTTCTTACACCATATATTTGTTTCGTTACACCTTTACACCTTAGCCTATCCTATTAGATTAAGTCCTTAATCCTTTACTAGTTGATTTTATGTAAAGTATTGTATTTCCTGTGTCGCAACTCAAAATTTCTATCTACGGTTATGTCAGAAAAATTGCACAATGCAATTGGAAATGTGAAAGTAGTGTATATTTTTATATCTTAATTTTTCATTGTGTTTTACTACTTTCACAAATTATTATTTACATCCGAAATATGGAGGAGAATGGATAAATTATCTGGATTCATTATGATCGTGAAGATGGTGAAATTGCACCGAAAATTCATAGCGTATATATGTTTTAAAAAATAGAAAAAAGTGAAAAGTTCAAAAAAGGTTATTCTGTAGAGTATTGTTGTATGTTGGTCGAAATAAACCAACCATGTATTTCTTGTATAAAGTGGTTGATATCACCACTAATGTTGTAAAGTATGTATATTATGGATGTTTGGGAGTTGATCGTTACGAGAACGCCAACTAAGGTTGCTTTTGTTGATCTATGATCAAGATATTTATGTCTTTGATTATGTGTATTTTTCATGGGTACGGTCGGGAAAGTACTAGCAACGCTATGCCTTATTTGTTTGGACTTAATCTATTTTCTTGCTCTTTTTTTTAACAACAATTATTTTCCCTTTCCTAATCCATATCCTTGGGTCTTACTCGAATGAGGATGCGAGCAATCACATATGTCTATCCGTCGTTACGGCCATGTATGTGTGATTTTATCCGCCTTGTGGGTATATTACTTTTGGTGAAAGGATTAGAAGATCCCTACCCAATATCACTCTTCGTCCTAACCCTTGGTTTTACTCGAGTGGGGGAATGTATGCAATCATGTATGTCTATTCCATCGTTACAGCTGTGTATATGTGGTTTGTCACCCTTGCTGGTTTACGACTTTTGGTAAAGAATACTAGTCCTATTCTTTAGCTTAGTCAAGTTAAGGTTTGAATGCAATCATATGTGTCTATTCCATCCTTATGGGTGTGTATATGTAGTTTTGTCACCTTTTCTGGAATATTGGTATCGATAGAGATTAAAAAGAGTGATCAAACCCGTAAACCTTTTAAACCTAATTTACCTTTGTAGACTTGTCACTCCTTAGCTTTAGTGGTGGAGATGTGTATCCTTGCCAAGCATATGATAGAATACTTGTCACGACCAAGCAATTGAGAGAATTAGTTACATGTTACCACATAGATTATTTGAGTGAATCGAGTGTTTTTATTTTCCTATTTCGTGAGGTGTTTGGTTGTATACTAGTAATCGAACGAATAATTGCTTAAAGGAAAAATCCTTGACTACGGTTGGGATACATTTTCATAAATTTTCTAAGGTCTGCTTGAGGACAGTAGGATTCAAGTGGGGGGATATTGATGACATCAAATAACGTCACTTTTATAGCATCATTTATCCCATGTTTCTTACCCATTTTGTATAAAGTATTGCATGAATTAGTAATTAATTGCTTAAAGTTGTTATTTACAGTAATTATGGAGTAATTGGTGAAGTTATGCTAAAAGGTACACATTTTGGAGCTTAAACGATGAAATCTCAGGATACTTGTCACACCCCGCCAAGGCAGAAATACGAGGCGTAACATCATGGATATCATCACATCAGCACTAGAGAATCACTACATGCATAACTAGAAATAAAAGACACTATGTGTCATGACAATACCGAAAACAAAATAACGGCATCTTGTATTAATGAAAAAGGAGTCTCATCAATACAAGGGCAATGTTTCACAAACCTACTAAAAACATCCAAGAATTCATGCAAACAAAATACGAAACGAAATCAAATGAGAACTTCCAATGCAGCCTAATGGTCTCGCTAGCCACTTTTATTAACTTCAGTATCTTCATAATGCTCACATGAAAATGATGCTTAAAACGTCAACACAAAGGTTGGTGAGAGTCATAGGTTTACGACATCAACAAAAGATTTAATTCAATTACTGTGATTATACAAAAAAAACAAAACATGGCAGGACAATTAAGCTGACTATTATACATGTTAACATGTAATCGTCCCAAACAAGCAATCACAATTGGGACGGAACGTGTCCCCCGATCCAAATCACAAAAATAGTCATGGGGAGGAATGTTATCCCCAAACCCAGACTCTTGGTACCGTATCCGCACATGTTCATACCCACACAAAGTAGGCGAAACCTCTTGCCCACAAAGTAGGCGAAGAACAATGCAACATCATATAACATGCAGCAAATAACATTTCATAGCTACATAAAAGTCCATGTGTAACTTGAACCATATAATCACAGAATCAAAACATTTTGAATCATATTTTGCATCATTTCCATCCCAATAAAACATAATAAAATGGGACTATGTAACTCACCTGATGCTCAGTTTAATTGACAAGATCTTGCACACAATCTAATCATAACAAAACACAAGTTACACTCGGTTAGGCAATTGCCCAAGCCAATGCAACAAAAACATGATGGACCTCTAAACCTAACACTAAGTTTATAATCCTTTATATGCATCTCCCAAATCATTTTCATACTCTATATAGTTTTAACCATTAACTCCCAACTTTTTAGTTTTTGGCAGAAATTTATAGTCACTTTATGACCACAAATAAAATACTAAAACACCTAACTGATGGTTTTCCTTGCATTACCTAGTTCCCCAATGAGTTGTGAGCTAGTGTGATTGTTTATAAAAAATAATATTAAGTGGAACTATTTTATAAAAATTCATCATTACAAAGTGCTCAGATTCGGACCTGAACGCGCACTGAAAAGCTTGATTTTCTTAAAAATACTTAGAAACACTTTTAGACTTAGACCTTTGATCTAGAGTTAATAGAAACCTAAAATATGACTCATGATTTTTGGATAACCCTTATTTGACTTTTAAGTAGGGGTTTTACTTCCTGAAATCATACCCAAATCTGACCCGAATTTACTGTTTTAACAACTTTTCTTGCGAAAATTATTTGACTAACTTCCCGACCTCAAAACCTTTCGGGGCCGGATTTTTTGGAAACTAGACTCTCTGAACTTATCAATAGATATGAGATTCATGACAAAACACGTTACCATCATTGAGATAGCATACGAACAAGATGACTTAAAATTCTGCTCAACCCTAACTTAAATTTTATCGCGTTCTAACTCTAACCGAATACATCAAAACGCATCTAATCTATCCCTAAACACTTCTAATTAGGTTTAACATCATTAATTTACAGATTTTTATGAACCCTAATTTATCCATCACTTTATTGTTACATGAATTAAAAGAAAGTTAAAACCATTAAAGTTTATAAACATACCTTAATCCTTAATTCTTGAAACCTTAAATCACCAAATTGATCTTGAATAAAAAAATATTTTTTTTCTTTATTCCTTGGTTCGTCCAGTTTTATAAAATAATAGGGGTGAGGGGTTTGTATTTATAGTGAAGGAAAAGAGATTTAGATAATTACCTAATTAGAGTTATAGTTGGACTAAAATTTGATTTCCTTTCCTTGTTTCTCTCCTATACCCGGTCGAACAACACCTTTTTGTTATTTATTATTTACACAAAAACCCTTTAATTTTGTTATTTTTATAAATACCTTTATTTATTTAAACCTCCTTCTAAATAAAACTCGTTTTAAATACCTAAACATAAATTCACTTCATACTTTATTTATCTAACTTAATAATACTAAAATTTATTAACTAAATTTCTAAACCAAATTTTTTCTATTCTCGCGAATTCTTATTATCCAAATACGTATACATATACATATAAATACGTATACACATAAAATTTTACCATCATTTCACTGTCACTAAAATGTGAACATAATGAAATATCCATAGCAACCATAACTTCAATCACCATGAGACGATCACACTCAATGGATTTGTAACCAAACTCACATAAGATCACATAAACACATAATTATTATAACACATAATAAAACTCGAGTCAATACTAACAGTTGACTAACCTGCTCAAAGCACATTTGTCACAATACTGTTCTAACAACCTATACGTCGTATCCATCAAGGAAGATACGGCGTATCTGTGCCTGCACTTCACAAGAAACCACAAAGAATTAAAGAGCAATACACCGTATCCAGAAGACTCTATACGCCGTATTAAAGATTATTTGAATATTCTAGAAGATATTGAACGTGGTCCCTACTCCAAGAAACCCCCAATACGTCGTATTGACCTCAACTAATATGGCGTATTGATGAATTTCTAGATACTATAAATACAAATCCCTAAACTCGAGTTTAAAGTGTGCTTAATCATATTTTCAAAACCCTGGCCACAGAATTCGATTTTTAGAAGCCAAGAAGAACAGTAAAGGTCAAACAATGCATCTAATTCCTTAGGAAACACCTTGTAATTCTCATACTCTTAATAATCGTTTAATTTTTAGTATCATTCGTTTAACTCGGTTAGGTTACTTTGGTTGATCATTATTATGCTTGTATTCATTACAACGGTTATCAGCTAATACCTTTAGGTATTAGCCATGTTTATGAAGATTTAAATGTTTGGTTTGTTTATCTTGATTGCTTAATTTATCGTTGATTGTTGACTATGTTTATCAATTCATACTCGTTTACGTGCTTATGTATGCGACCTATCAATCAACCGGATCTAGTGATATAGACCAAATAATCTAGATTAATCAAGATAGCTCATCTCTTTTTTTATGTTCCTTCTATATAGCGATTTATATATCTGAATCTAGAATCATAGGTCACAAAACAAAATTCCATTCTTGCCTTTGGTTTATGTGAACAAGTTGGGACTAGCAGGGTGTACCTTGGATCATCAATTGACTGTTATGATTCCCTTGGTAGGATTAGACATGGACTATAGTATATAAATCTTTGTTAAATAGTTAGTTAGTAAAGTCTTGATGAGCTTGGGTTTAATAAGATCACCATTATTAATCACCTAAGATAGATTATAATCAACAAAAGATTGCTTTATGCGGATGCGTCTAATTGTGACAGAATTAGCATGTTTAGGTTTTAGGAAGAAGTACCACCTAAATCTAGGAATGATATGCCCCTCGAGATAAGTCAATCATTGCACTAATAAACAAACATGCGTTTTAATTAGATTAATCATGGTAATTTCAGTTTCTCTTATCATAGGCTTGTCCTCTCATTCTACTTTTGATTTTCGCTTCACGTTTTGGGAGCGGGAGTATGGTTTAAGTCATATCCATTTACCCTATGCCCATGCTCTCCAGTCTGAAAACCCCATATCCCGTTATTATAATTAGGTTTAACATAGGTTTAACATAGACTAACTTAAATTAGAGCTAACTTAGACAACTAAAATACTAATAGACTTAGGAATTAACATTCTCGCTCTTAATGATCGACACCCTACTTACCAACGAAGCTACAACTGATCGGGTACACTGCCCGTTAGTGTTGTTTTTAGATAAAGTCGGCAAAATATAAATAGTAAAACTTGATAATAAATAATACCTACACACAACGACACATCACATAGTAAGCAGGTGAAGATCGAGAAGATGAGGAACTTGCATGTTTGTTTGCAACTAGAGCAAGAGGATCATGTATCTTTGCAGCCCTTTTTTCTCTTGAAGCATTCACAAGTCCTTCATATTGCTGAAGATGATCAAACAAAACATCATAATGATCGTCACGAATCTTGTTTGTCAAACGAACATTTGTGACATATTTGTTCCACTCAGGCTGTAAAGAGTTAAGAAACTTGGTATTCATTGCCATGTTTATAGGTCTGGTTTTGTTTTGGTCCATATCATTTACAAGTCATGAGAAACGTTCATACACAGATGTAAGAGTGATAACGCTCAAATTGAGTATGTTTTTAGTAGCGTTATCATGATTTTTGTACATGTTATTTGGTTATTTATATATGTTTTTGTTACTTAATTATACCAAAGTGTGTTTCCAAGTCTATTTGTAGCAAAGTACAAGAAGAGCAAGAAAAAGAAGTATAAACAAAGATTTATGTAAGTACGAAGAATCCCTCATAAAGACCAAGTTCGAGAAGCTTTTCAAGAGCAAAAGAGTCAAACATACAAGCTTCCAAGGCCCAAGATAGAGCTTAAATGAAGTTGTATTGAAGTATAATGACCCACGATCAAGCACAAGTCAAACGGGAAGCTAAAATGCAAAATCAAGAAAGTTGTATATTGGGTCGAGTGGCCAGCCGTCCAGGCTGGAGATCCAGCTGCCCAGCTGGACCCATTTTTCAGCTCTAGCCGCAAGGCGGAAATCCAGCCGCCTGGCTGGGGCTTCGCTGACTTTTCTAAGTTTACTTTTAATGCTTCTTTCTATACCAACTCACTTGGGAACGATCAAGACTATTCTAGAACCCTTCTCCCTGTATTTTACATCCCTTTTTGCCCAAGAAACTTGCTTGGTGGCCAAGGGCAATTTCAAGTATAAATAGGAGTACCCATACCATTGTTTTTAATAATCAAATCATCATTCTCTCTTCTTTACATCACCTACAATTCTCCTTACACCCTAAGGACGAATTTCCACCACCATTATCACTCCCAAAAGACCCCAAAACCTCTGCCGTTTCCAGAAGTTGTGCTCAAGAACATCAAAGAAGGTGTTGGGAACCATTTTTTGGGTGGTACGAAGCTTATAGTCGATTGGAGGCTTAAGGGTTGCTCTAAATCCTTCCATTACCTATTGTAATCATACTTTGGTAATTTACTTTTATATTTTTAGAATGTTTAGGATTGAGATGATTGATGTTACTTCGAGTTTTGTTGAATTAATCATGGAGTAATTTTCTTTTACTTGTTTTGATTGATGTAAACATGGATATGGAGTGTTTGGTATTTTGCAATATAGAATAATGATTTTGCTATTGAGTTTGATTGAATTGATATGTGTCTAATTAATTTGTTAGTAAATCATAACCGGATCTATAGGTCGAAAGGATTTATTGTTATGATTTGTTCTGAATATTAGCGCGCGTATATGTTTGATATTTCATGATTAACAACCATGAATAAACAAGTTAAATTGACTCATAAAGGTTTAATCTAGAGAATAGGTCTAAAGGGCTCTTATGAATTAATTGGTAAAATCGTCTTTCTAGTAAATGGCTTGTAATGAATTGGTTTATGATAATGATCATAGGTCGAAAGGGTTCGTTAATCTAAACCGTGATATATGCAATTTCATGATATTACCCATTGATTGGAATTGTATGACTTTTGATTATTTTTTTTTGCTATTGCTTAAGTTCTACCCGAATCTCCAACACTCCATTGATATGAATACTGTTTTCCAAACATGTAGTTCTAATTATATTGGTTTCATTCTTGTCGAATTCGCATAATCATCTTTTTCTTATTAGTTGTTACTTCTATGGTAATTTGGGCCGTGACAACCATTTTAACACTTTCGTGTTACTTGTTATATAGATTCTTCACATCTGAAAACACCCAAATCCTAGTGAACGACCTCGGCTTACCAACCAAAACTAGCTACATATGAAAGGGTCATACATGCCCGTATGTGGTTTTATCTGGTAATTCGTGTTATAAACTTAAAACTAGTAGTTGCGAGACACATCAAGTTTTTGGTGTCGCTGCCGGGGATTTGTTGTGTTTTTATGTGTATTGAATCTTTGTATTTCGTTTATATCTCTTGTTCTTAATTTGGCTTGCGGAAAAATTACCAAAATCCACCAGAACCGGCCTAGCCGCCCGGCTGGCACCTCAGCAGCCCGGCTTGGCCCTCGTCGAGCCACAATCTCAACCCAGTCGACCGGCAGGATTGCTCTGCCGGCTGGCTGGGATCATTCTGATACAAAACAAAATTTATTTTTCCAAAAAAAAATCCATTTTACCTTCATACCTTAGTTCGAGCCTTACCCAAAACCATTCCTAGTTGTGTTTTCACTCGATTAAATGCCTGTTTGTCGAAAAAGAACCAATTACACCCCGAAATAACCCAACCTTTTCACCACCCAACCGCCTTGTTTCAAATCTTTGTGCCACTTTCGTATTTTTATCCGCCCGGTTTGATTCCAAACCCCATGGTTAGAACCCGAAGTCATTCGAACCACCCGGTTTGTTTGATTTGGTACAAATTTTTCGTTTGTGTTTTTTTAATTGTTTCTTACTTTGTTTAAAATAGTTTTTATAAAATTGTCTTTAAAAAATAGTCTTAAAAGTTAGCTAGTCGAGTTAAAAAAAAAGAAAAAAATAAGGTTTTTTAATTAAGTCATCTTTGTTTTATAATTTGTTTAAAACTTATTAAAAAATTATACATATTATAATTGCTATATTGTATCATAAATCTAAATACATCGTTAGTCAATTGGTAAATCGGCTCATCCATAGTGAACAAACTATAAGAGATGTATAAGGCGGTCATTTTGCTTCCTTAAAGAAGTCGGGTTTTTAATATGCTTCGTGCTAACCCGCTTTTCCGCTTCTTTGTGCGTACAACGGAGCTACCGAGAACCTTTGATAGGATGATGTTGAGATTTAAAGTATTAATTTAATAGTAACATTTATCTAATAGTTGTTAAGTTATTTTACTTTTACATCATATAAAAAAATATACAAATATATTTTTCCTTTTAGTTTAAGTTAATCTTTTTATTTTATTTCCTATGATGTTTTGCAAATCGCTCCAGGTTTTGTATAAACCCGCGTTCTTGGGGTAAACATCTCGCTAGTCCGTTTCGCGAACTTAAACGTAAAGTCAAAAAGAGGACTAAATCTGAAAAGACACCAAACATACCCCTCGAAATCGAATCCTCGGACCTCATGTCAAACAACCGTTCATCGAGGAACTTTTCGTCGTTACACCCAAAATTAAAATATTTATGGAGAAATTCGAAACTCCACCTGATTCCCCACCCATAACCGCCATTGATCCTGATGACCAACCCATGTGGTTAAGCACTAGGACCATTGCTCCAACACCTAGTTATGATATTATTCAATGCCCTATTTCTAATAATTTCCATATCAAGGGTACCCACATGCAAATGATTCAGGATGATCAATTTGATGGGCGAATTCGGTCCAATCCTCACCGACACGTAGCCGATTTTCTTAAGATTAGTAACTTATTCCAATATGGTGAAAATCAAGAGGAAGCGGGTATGTTGAGGACTTTCCCTTTCTCGTTATCCGGAGAAGCTAAGACTTGGTTAAATGAATTAGATGAAGGAACAATTACTTCGTGGAATGAATTAAGATAAGCTTTTATAAGCCAATACTTTTCTCCCGCAAAGATTAAATGTCTCCTTAACGACATTCATAACTTTCACCAACTCAGTAACGAAACTCTCGTTCACGCTTGGCTCCATCTGAAAGAAATGCTTCGCACTTGTTATGGACATGGTCTAACCAAAGGCATGATAATTAAAATTTCTATCATGGTTTAGACGATCCAACACAAGAAATTCTTGACGCCAGAGGAATCTTCCTCTACAATACTCCTAACGAAGCTTTCAAAATACTCGAGGACAAGGTCCTTCTCAAGCTCGATTTCTCAAATGGTTCTCAAAACCCAAGACCAAAAACCGTTGTTTTCGTAGGTGGAAGCAACATCAATCCCGAACATGCCATTTTGATGGAGAAATTCGAAGCTCTCGCTACAAAAATCAATTCCGAATTCTTAATCATAAGGAAAGAGCTTAAAGATATGCGAGACGGTCATAGAGACAACAACGCTTCACAAATCTACATGAAGGATGACAAGCCGATGTCTGATCCCATGGAAGCGAATTACGTCCAAGGATATCACGAAGGATATCATTATCGAAAACCCATAAATTCGTACTCTTATCTAAACCAAAACCAAAACCGCCACTGTCCTTAATTCCGACAACGAAATAGAATGCCACATCCATCGTGATATTTCAAAAGACCTAAAGCCTCAACGGAAGAGATAATGAGAGAGTTGATTGCTAGGCAGACAGAAGCGAATGAACGTATGAAGAACCAGGTGGTTGAATTAGAGCGAAAAATCAATCAAGGATTAAGGAACTGCCAAGCGATAATCCAAAACTTAGAGAGGCAAATTGAGTCTTTAAAGGAGAAAATCCAGCCCACCAAATCCCTTCCTCATACTACAAATAACAAACCGAGACATGAATTTCTACAAACCACCCTCAATCCAAAACGAGAATGATAAGGGTGATGATAAATTTATCGAGGAGGATGAGATCGAGCCTATTCCAATCGTGCCAAACCCGAAACCAATCATGTCTAACTCACCAACCGTGTCACCTTTTCTTACGATCGATGTACCGCATAAACCGATTAGACCATGGTACATAACTTCCTTTTTCTAACATGGGAGGACGAGTCTCCGACCCAGCATCCGTAAGTGATTGTTGATGAGAACTTGTCATGTCTAAACAATATTATATGTGAAACAATGTATAGATCTTTTTAGACGAAAAAAGTATGATTGTGAAATTAATGAACTAATAATGTTTGAAGAATACAATGGTTTACGTATGCTATTAACTTTGATTATAAATTTGTAAACAAACGAATAATCGTAATTGACCTAGAAAGCCCAATCAAATTTGGATCCAATCGAGATTCAATACCAACAGAAATTGAAATCCCAATTGAAATTGTCTTCTGCTATGTTTTAAATCCAATCAAAATTGTCTTTTCACCGAAATTGAAATCCAATCGTAATCTAATTCCAAATTAATTTCAATTCCAAACCGAATTTGTCCAAACGAGATTCAATTCCAACCGAAATTGCTGTTAACCATAATTTAATCCAATCCGTAATCCAATTCCAATCGAAATTGCTCGTAGTCTAATTTTGATTCTCAACCGAAAATTATTATATCAATCAAAATTGCTATGATTTAAAATTCAAATACCAACTAAAAATAAAACACAATCGAAATCCAAAGCTTGTTCAGAAAACGGGTACGTAACCGAAATCTACAATCTCGATTCAAACTCGATTACTTAATCGAAATTTACAACCTCTATCCAAAAACGGTCATGCAGCCGAAATTGACAACTTCTATCCAAAACGGTTATGCAGTCGAAATTGACAACCTCTATCCAAAAACGGTTATGCAGTCGAAATTGACAACCTCTATCCAAAAATGATTATGCAGTCGAAATTACCAAATTTGATATAAAAACAGTTACACCCGATATCGGTCAATACTAATCTCGGACAGATTTTTCTCGAACAACACTAAACTCGGACAACGATCTCGAATAGTGTTATAATCGAAATTAGCACAAATTCTATCAAAACAGTTTTTCAGTCGAAAATACTACAAATACTATCAAAAAAATTTTGATCAAAATTTTCTCAAATACTATCAAAACAGTTTTTCGATCGAAATTTCCTCAAATACTATCAAAACAGTTTTATAATAGAAATTAGATCAAAATCTATGAATCGAAATTCGTATAAAAACATTTCCCACTATTTTTATCAAACATTGCGTTTTTAGTTTCTAAAGTGTAAATCGAAATTGATAAAAAAAACACGGTATACACTCAATTTGAACAATCTCGATCCAATTTATCTCGTAAAACACTAACTTGATCAATCCTTAAGCCAAATTCGATCAACTGAATTTTAACAAATTTGTTCGACCGAATTTATAAAACACGTTTCAATACCGATTGAATTTACTCCAAACAACCTCAAATACGAATTACGAACCAAACACAATCCAACTAATCCATATCGAGTATAAATTCGATCCAAAACACGAACCATATAAACACGAATCACTTGATATCACACTTAAGAACACTCTTAAATCTTTAATGGCGAATGATACCACTTGTTAGGTCACGTTTTATGTAATTGTATCACACGTTGTTAAAGGTTAAGTTCATAGAGATTAAAGATAGGAAGTAAGTATTAATGAAAAAGAACATGTATTTGAAGAGAGGATGGAATACAAGAGGTGTGTGTGTGTGTGTGTGTGTGTGTGTGTGTGTGTGTGTGTGTGTTTCCACTCTACTTACTTACCTTCCATTCTATTAGGCTACTCGGAGTAAGGCCATAGTCACCATAAGAAAGTACAAGTCACATGGTGACTCCTATTCCGTCGGTTACAACTCGCGCGTGAGTGGGTTAGGATTCGGTGACTCACTCACCGAATGTGATGGGTAGTGAGTTGGGCCCTACAAAAACTTAACCGTTAGTTTATATAAAAAAAACTTTTTTTTAAAACCCCCTCTTTTTACCTATAAATACCTACTACTCTACTTATTTTTATACACGACTATCTCAAATTATTTATACACACTTCTCACATTCCTTATTTAATCAAAATGAATTCGTATACGTTTATGGGCTTAGATGACGTATAAGAAGGAGAAGAAATTAGTAGCTGTGAGAAAAGTTTTATTAAACGAGCCATTGCGTATATTAAGATTAGACGACAAGCTAGTCGAGTGGCGAGAAACAACATAACCAGAGATCGTGCTGGTGCTCATGAGCGTTTAGTCGCCGCCTTTTTTTTTGATGCCCCGATGTAC
>BQNB010118712.1:1294-20942 GCA_026074375.1 Tanacetum coccineum
CCGCATAAGCTTAATCAGGCTCGAGTCAAGATTTTTTGATACCTTTATCTTCAAATATGTCTACTATATCACAATTTAACAAATGTAATACACTTATTATCTTCGTCTCTCTACTGATGATCACCAATCTATAACCACATTTGTAAGTTTATTTATTACGAGAGTTAATTACACGTTTCGTCCTTGTGATTATACCCAAATTGCATGTTTCGTCATATTGCCTCGTTAATTACATCAGACGTCCCTGTAGTTGACCCAAATGGGTTGACCGGTCCTTTGACCCTAATCCCATCTATATCTCCGTTAAGATGCAGGGGTATTTTTGTTACACCACATCAATAATACCCCAAGGACCATGTTTGCAACATTAACTAACATCAGTTTACTTATAACTACCTCCCGCTTTATTCTTGCAAAAAAAAAACACCGATCTTTTTGTCTTTCTCTCCTTGTCCATCAACACCAGTTGTCCACTAAAATCCATAGCATAATGAGTTTAGACCCAAATTATTAGTGGGAACAATTACTTGACATTGATGATTCTAATCTCCCACTAACCCCTGTTCTTCGTCCCTGCAACAGCCACGTACATAAGACAACCACAACCACCAAAACCCAAAACACTGCTGGTAGTGTTCACGTAGAGGAAACGCCGGTTAGGATAATAATCAGTCATGCTGGTGTTGTTCAAGTAGAGGAAAAGCCGGTTAGGATAATACCAGGTCTTGCGAGTATTGTTCAATTGCCAAGCTCCGTAAACAATCGGATATTCACGAAGATGGGGATGATTCTGTATTGTCGACACAAGAATATATGAAGATAGTTGTTGAGGATGTTGGCGAGGATGAGGATTTTAAGGGTGGGTCATGGATTAGCGCGGTTGAGTTTGTTAATGCTAATGGTGGGGGGATTGTGAATGGGTGTTTAGGAGATATTGAGAACTATCTCAAGAATGGGAAATTTGAGCAAGTTGTTGCAATGATCAATTCTTGTACTCCAAATGCTATTGGCGATTTCACAATGACTCTGTATAATACATGGTACAATACATGACAAAGCCATTGATGAGGAAGGTTATAGAAAGGACATTACTGTATGAAGTGCTCTAATACTTACTAATGTTTCTGTATGTTCTCCCAAACCATTAATGCATTATCTTAACATTACAAAGAGAAACGTGGTTAAGGTTTTTCATAAGGATTCAGTTCCTGGTAATGGTAGTGGTGTAGGTGGGAGTGAAATGTTGATGGAAGAAGAAGAAATAGTAAAATTGATGGAAAAAGAAAAAATGGCTGATTTAGAGTTGCAGGTTTGTTAGAATGTTACTCATCAAGAAATGGTTGATGAAGAAGCATTAAACCTAGCATTAGATGAAGAAGCAAGGCAAGCACGGGCTGATCAAGAGTGGTTAGAGAAATGTTGAAAAGAAGCAGAGTTGGATGAGGAACATAAGAGACAACTATGGGGCTTCTATGGAACAATTTAAGTTGTATCAGTTTATGGTTGATCAGTTTTTATCAGATTATGTTTAACCAATTTATGTTTGTATCAGTTTATCTTTATATTTCAAATGAACGAGTTATGAATGGAAATTGCAGTTTGCAAAGCATATCCAATGTAGTCAGATGAACATGAGTTTTGAATGGAAATGTAGTTAAATTAGCATGGGAATTTTCATTTGCAATTGCAATGAGCACTCTGCAAAGTCACACTGCAAATGCTAAATAGGCATGAGCATTTGGCATTTGAATGTCATGAGCATTTGCAGTTGCAGTTTACACTTTGCAAATCAAATCCAAACACCCCATTATGTAGTTAAACTGCATAATGCAAATTGCAACCAAATCATATCATTTAGCATTTGCAGTTTGACTTTCTAAAGTCAAACTACAAATGCCAAATGCTCATGCCATTTAGCATTTGTTGTTTGACTTTCTAAAGTCAAACTGCAAATGCTAAATGCTCATGCCATTTAGCATTTGAATGGCATGAGCATTTGCAATTGTAGTTTGCACTCTGCAAATCAAATCCAAACACCCTATTATGCAGTCAAACTGCATAATGCAAATTGCAACCAAATCATATCATTTAGCATTTGCAGTTTGACTTTCTAAAGTCAAACTGTAAATGCCAAATGCTCATGCCATTTAGCATTTGAATGGCGTGAGCATTTTCATTTGTAATTTTCACTCTGTAAATAAAACCCAAACACCTCATTATGCAGTCAAACTGCATAATGCAAATTGCAAATCAAATCATATCAAATTGCAAATCAAATCATAGCATTTGCATCTGACCAAAACCTAAATGTTTTTAAACATCAAAATAAAGATACTAATGTCAACAACCCAAAATACAAATATTAAAGTGCTTTTGACCATGAACATACAACATATAAAGATACTAATGTCAACAAATCAAATCATAGCATGGACATGGCTATTAAGTAGACTTCCTCTTTCTTGTAGTTGAAGGTGGTGGAGCATTAGGAGCAAACAAAGCAAGTACACATCATGTCATAGATATTTTCTTGTACCCTCTTGGAGTAGTAGAAGCAGCTTGTGCATTAGAAGTTAATGCAATAGGAGCTCTGGATCTTGTGAAAGTGGAGGCAGTGAGATCTTCAACTCATCTTCATCACTGGATATTTGAACCACTTCTGAAAGCATTCCCTCCTTAGTTTTCTTTGCCTTCAATTATGCCAGCATTGCCTCCTTAGCCTTCTTTGCATTCAATTCTGCCTCCTTTGCTTTCTTTGCCTCATTTGCCTTCAATTCTGCCTCACTTGCCTTCAATTCTTCCTTCTTTGCCTCCTTTGCCTTCTTTGCCTTTAGCAACCTACCAAAATCCTCTTCAAGCGTTTTGATTCTGTTTTCAAGATCAAGAGTATCAAGATCATCATCATGATCATCAACCTGCTTTGCCTTTATTACCCTGGCTAAATCCACTTCAAGCTTTCCTAATTTGTTTTGAATATCATGCACCTTTCCCTTTCCCTTATCATCTATAAGTTAATAAGTTAAGCCAGGTTAAATCCTACTTGACTAAGTAAATGTAAAGCTTGACTTAATACAACCAAATGCATAGCTTTATTCTCCTTCAAATGATCATGCTCTGCCTCCTTTCCCTTTCCCTTATCACCTAAGAAACAAATAGGTTGAGACAGGTTAAATGCACATATACAATACACTTCCAAACAACTTATAAATGCAGTCTGCAAATAATACACTAACATTTCCCATATTTCAGCCACAAGTCTTCAAGTATTACATAAGCTATTTCATCCTCACATTTCCAATTATTCCTATATTTCTCCAAAACATAGTCAACCATCCCATCAGTCACCACTAACTTTGTATAATCCTTAACTGTGGCCTTCTCAGATTCTACCATGGATAAGAATTTCTCTACAGAACAAATTGCAGACTATTAAGGGTGTTTGGCACTACCATTAAGACTATTAGGGGTGTTAGGAACTACCATTAAAACTACATGTATAAAGTCTCAAGCATAACAAGGCAACAAAAACACTAACCTTTCATGATAGAAATTGTCATATCCTTAATTTCTTTTACAACCTCTATTTCTTATTTTTCGTCTCTATAGAATGTGTCATATACATCATCCTGTATTATATCAATCCATGAATCATCTTCCCTCTAATTCGTCTTGCCATATTTAGGCATAACATCCCCTTTCATTATATCTTTAGTAACTTTAAGTTGACCCCAATCAATGTGCTTTGAATATGCTTTCATTTGCAAACAAAAATTATAACTTACTACAACAACACACATTCAAAAAGAAGATAGAAAATCACTTAGATGCAATCTCAGACCGAGCGAGTGGCATCTTGAAGAGAGGAACATGAATGATCGAGAGAGAGGGTGGATGTGTGTAAAATGGTGGGAGGGAGTTATAAGTACTTTGATGTTGCAAACATAGTCCTTAGGGTATTATTGTATATGAAGTGACAAAAATTCCCCTGAAGTTAACGAAATAATGGACGGGATTAGGGTCAAAAGACCGGTCAACCCATTTGGGTCAACTATAAGGACGTCTGGTATAATTAACGAGGCAATAAGATGAAACATGCAATTTGGGTATAACGACAAGGACGAAACGTGTAATTAACTCCCAAAACATTGGACTCGTCGATTTTGATAGACTGAGCAGTGGCGTCGATCCCAGAATTCAACACCATCGATATCACATCCTCTACCTTCTTACGAGGTTCGGCTCCACACTTCAACAACATTGATATCTCATCATATACCTTCTTATGAGATTCGCGATACTACTTTAAGATTCTTAATACTCACCATTGTCAGCCTGAGTTCTTACTGCTACAAATCATGTCTTAGGTTTTGTTCTATAACTATAAAAAACAATAATAGATATATAGATTATTATGAGCTTTTTAATGAACTCGAGAATATGGGCATGCTTGGCACATAGGTTTTAAAGCTTGATGTTCTTTAAAAATCGATTCTTAAAACTGATTATTAAAATTCCAAAACAAAATGATAGGCCAATCCACCAACACTTTAAACTGATTGAACATGTATAAATGTCAGATTAGCTAATCCTCGATCAAATATTGACTATATGGGTCTATTATAGCAAGTTGATGAATACTCTATACTCTCTCCTATACGACTTATGTATGTGTTTTTCAGGTTTTGCCAAAAAAATTTGTACCAATATTCTAAGATAGCTACACAATGTAAAACATGTATGATGCAAGCCCAAGTATTGAGATACATGCCCTGTTTTAAGAAACTCAAGATCATGTGAAGAAAATGGCTTCACTCAAATTAGCATAACTTAAGCTACGGGACTCCGTTTCAGGCCCACGACCAAACAAATCAAAGCTTTAAGCGAGGAGAACATCATGGTAAACGGCCTACGATGGTTTATAAAACTTTCGGGCCCAAAACGCTCTATTTTACGAGTTATTAGACTTTGTATGTTTTTTTCCATTTTTAATGGACTTTGTTTTTGGGCTAGAGTCGAGCCCGTTTGTCTTTTAAGCCCGTTTCGAGTTTCTTGGCCTATTTAATAATCGTATTGTGGTGCTAGTATGGGTAAACGCAGTTAGGGCTGAGCAACGGGTTAAACCCGAACCGAACCGACCAAACCCAACCCGAATCGAAAATCGATATCGAGGAAAACTTGAACTAAGAACCGAACCCGAATTAACCTAGCGAAACCGAAACCGAACCGAAGTTAATCTAGCGAAACCAATTTAGATAGGTTAGATGTATTTTTCTTGATTTTGACCCGAACCAAAACCGAAGACCATAATTATATAAAATCGAACCGAATTAGCTCGGTTCGGTTCGGCCCGGTCTGGTTCGGTTCGATTTTCGGTTGATTTTGTTTAGTCGTATGGGCATTATGAAATATATGAAAAGTCCAATTCTGGAAAGTCTATCTTGATTATCGGTATTCAATTGAATCAACGGTAATTAAAAAGAATTATTTCTGGTATTCGCAAGAATTAATATATTCAATTTGTGTTATCTCGTTTTTAGTCTACATTATGTCATATGATCAATCTTACGAAAAAATATTGCTTCCAATATATACAATTTAAACTGAGTGTTAACACAAATAATGTCTAAAAATGTTATTTATATTTTTTTCGACCCATCTAAGTTTTGAAGATGACAAAATATAAAAACGTCTATGATAAAAATAAACTTTTACACGTTATTAATCGTAAATTTCTATTTCGACGTAAATCGCATAAGGTATGTATAAACAAATCATTAAACATGATTAGTGATCTAAGAGATAAAAAAATTTAACAGTACATTTTTACAAATGTATTAAAATTCTTTTTACAAAAATAAAAATATACAAAATATTTTTATCTATTAAAGAAATGTCTTAATTAATTATAAAAATTCAAAATCTGGTTTTCCTCTCAAAATCGATTTTTCTAGACCAGATAACAACTTCCCCACAAAAAGAGAAAAAAGATGAGCGTCTATCTAGGAGAGGCCCCCTGGTAGGTAGAACGGCCCCCCAGATGTATCTTGGACCGCCAGGACCGCCCCCACTAGACGTTATTTCTTCTTGCCTATAAATATTGCACTATTTCCTGGCAGATTTCAGACCTCTTGACACACAGTTTTCAATTTTCTTTCTCTCTCAAAATTCTTATACTTCTCTCTAAAATCCTTGATCACTAACTTGTTTAATCTTGTTTCAAGTGATCCAATCTTTTCTTCTTCCTCCTTCTATCAAGTGCAAGAGAAGAACACTCATATTTGCCAAAAAACGAAGTGTTGTAGATTAGTGATTTTCTCTTATCTTCTTCTATATTCTCAATCGTGTGTACTTGTGTAGATCTAAATAGTGTATAAATTCAGATGTGTTGATGGTGTGTCGGTTAGTATTTTAGTCTTCAAAATACATTAGTGAAGTGGTAGATTGGTTCTAGGTAATATTAGGACTCGACATTTAGCTTAGTGTCGAAAATTGGTATAAGCGACGTGTAACGGTTTTCTCCGTCTGAAGGGAGCTTGTTGACATAGTGAAATCTCGAGTCGGATACTCGGGGAGTGGAGTATGGCGAAGAAGAGCTTCGTAGCCGAACCACTATAATTCTCGGTGTTGTGGTTTGATTCTTCTATCTCTTATCTCTTGTCTTTCATTTATATTTAGTATTCATTATTTATATTGTGTTTGTGTTATTACTAGATAGATATATTGTTTGTCCATATTGTTGGTTAGTCTCACATAAACACGAATCTGCGATTTTTATAAGCAATCTTTTAAAACGTCAATCAACGGGTAAACTATTTTAGTCTAGTGATGAACCCTAACTGGTTAGGGTTTAATTTTACTTTGTTGTTACAATCTACAAACTCTAAGGTTTGTGGGTCATCTTTGGATTACAATGTGCCTGTTTGGTTACGTGGTAAGTTAGTGGTTTTAGGTGTTGTTGCGACCGGTTTAGTAGGTGGCATAGGGTGTGTATGTTTTGGGGATGAAGCGAGGTTTTTTGAGCCAAAAAGGGGGGTGGGGTGAGAGAGGTATAAAGGAGAAGAGTGGTATTGTACCATCTGCTAAGGCTGTCAAGGATACGGTCGTGGTATCCTCGTATGTTGTGGAAGAGCCAGTGGATAATACAGTGAATACTGACGATTGTGATTGGGGAGACACCGACTAGCCCTTACTGTTAACCGAAACCAGGTACTTCTTATGCAAATTTACTTACTACTGGTCCGAGTAGGAATGATAGGAATTTTTGCACTCTATTTATTCTGGGGGGAAACGGGGTTGATATGGTTGTTTCGGTCGAGTCTATTAGAGCTATTAGTACACGGTTTGCTAATACGGTATATGGATTCTTTTTGGGAAAGCGTGTGGCTTACCCCGTTGTCGCTAACTATGTTAAGAACACTTGAGGTAAATATGGACTGGTAAAATCAATGCTTAACTCGTCTACCAGAATATTCTCCTTCCAGTTTAGCTCTACGGATGGTTTGGATGCAATGCTTAAAAATAGTCCATGGTTTATTCGTAATAATTCTCTTATTTTGAAAAAGTAGAATCTAGATGTGAACTTACTTAAAGAAGATGTGGGTAATGTTCTAGTGTGGTTTAAACTGTATGGTGTCCCTGTGACTGCATTTAGTGAGGATGGTTTGAGTGCTATTGCTACTAGATTGGTACTCTTTGATGTTTGGTACTCTTCTATACATAACATGGCAAATTTCAATTGGGGTCGGTCAAGCTATGCTAGAGCAATGATTGAAGTTCGGGCTGATGTCGAGTTGAAAGATACTATAGTGGTGGCTATGCCTAAACTTACTAGGGAGGGGTTTTATACGTGTACTGTTCGTGTTGAATATGAGTGGAAACCCCCTAGATGTACGTGTTGTAAGGTCTTTGGTCATACTCAGGAGGAGTGTCCCAAGAATCCATGTTTGGGTGTGGCGAAGATCTTGAATAAGCCTAGTCATGATCCTAAAGGTGTTCTGGTTGGTCTAAAAGTGGGATTTAAACCAGCTTAAGAGTATAGACCTGTCTCTAAAAAGCCTACCGCCAACATTAGCGGTAATAAGAAGAAAGGTGTGGAGCCTACTAAAGAGGTTAGTAATTCAAACCCAATTGATGGGCTTAATTCGGTTGATAATGATGGGGAGTTGGGTACCAATGGGGGAACTTCAAATTTGGCTAGTAACGGGGCCAATTCTAGTGGCTCTTCATTCTGGAATGTTGAAACTAGTAGTACTAGTACTACTCCTATTGTGATCAAAAATTGGGAAGATTGAAAAGCTAATTATGGATGAGAAAGTTACTCTTGTGGATGATGATGGTATACCTCTTAAAAAGGTTAATTATCCGGGTGATCATGATAGTGAGGATGAGGTTGAATCAGTTTATAATGATATGGCACGTTTTTTGGCTTCAAAAAAGGTTGGTTTTGGCACTAAAAGTTTGCTAAAACAATAGAGGGATTCTTATGAGAACGGTGACTACGATGAAGACCCATACGATGATGATATGTATGAAGGTCAGGATATTCCTAACAAAATTCAAGATATATGCGATAATTTGGATATCAGAGTTCGATGTCGTAGGAAGAAATAGGTTCTTGTTTCTTTTGTAGTCTAGTCACTTTGTGTACCTTCCTATAAGGAAGTAGTTTTGCCTATGTAACGGGCGAAGATGTGGGACTCATCCTCATCTTTTGTACTTAAATGTTTTTGGAGTAATAAAATTTACCGGGACCTTTACCCAAAAAAATTCACAAATCATTACTCATGATTATTTGATCAATGAGATAGAAAATTTAACATTACAATTTTACAAAGATGTATTAAAATTATTTTTACAAAAATATAATCAATATACAAATATTTTTATTTCTTAAACAAATGTTTTATTTCATTTAAAAATTCAAAATTGGTTTTGCTCAAACAGATTTTTTCTGGATAACAACTTTCTCCCTAAAAGAACAAAAAGTTGAGCGTCTACCTAGGGTGGCCCCCTGATAGGTTAAAATGCCCCCAGATATATCTGGAGTGCCAGGATTGCCCCCAGTGAACGTTATTTCTTCTTGCCTATAAATACTAAACTATTCTCTAGCAGAATTCAGACTTTGACAACAGTTTTCAGGTTTTCTTTGCTCTCTAAATTCTTCTACCTGCTCTCTAAAATCTTTGATCTCCAATTACTTAATCTTATTTCAATTTGATCCAATTTCTTCTCTTTCCCCTTCTATCAAGTGCAAGAGAAGAACATGTATTCACCAAGAAACGAAGTGTTGTAAATTAGTGATTTTCTTTTATCTTCTTCTAGATTCAATTTATATATTCTCAATCTTGTGTAGTTGTGTAGATCTGAATAGTGTATAAATTCGGATGTGTTGATAGAGTGTCGATTAGTATTTTAGTCCTCGAAATACATTAGTGAAGTGGTAGATTGGTTCTAGCTAAGATTATAACTCGACATTTAGCTTAGTGTCGGAATTTAGTATAAGCGACGTGTGGTATGTGTTTAATTACACATACGTTTTACCTATAAAAACGTGCTAAAAATGAACCAAAATAAACCAAATGTACATTATAGTTGTGTGTTTTGTTGATTTACGATGGTGCTAGGAACGGATATTCACTGAAAGAATAAAATCAAGGCCAAACGGACAAAATCCAAAACCGAGCACGGGATTGGAAAGAGCGTAAAAAGTCAAAGTCAAAGGCAAAAAGTCAAAGTCAAAAAGTCAAAGTCAAAGACGAAGCCAAAACTGAAGAAATCTTATCGGGCCAACCCGTACCTAAATTAATGGGCCGAGTTAGCCTATTAAGCCTTTATTTTTAATCTTATAAGATTTAAAAGTCCATAAACCCTTAAAACCTTACCCGGCCCAAATAACCAAAGCCCATTTAACACTTAACCATAATCCCATTAAACCCATTACACCACAAGTCCTCCTGACCTTACACCGTTAGTCCTTTAAGGACTAACACCGTTAGTCCTTTAAGATTCTGTCATTTTAAATCTTGTTTTTTGCTTTATGCATTTAAGCTTAAATTTGTGTTCCAAAGTCATTTTCATAAGCTATTAAGCTAAATTACTCCTGTCCAACTCAGTGAAGCTTTTTCAAAAGCTTGACTGAGTTTTCCCTCTCAAAACTACCACAGCTTAATGGAAGATAAGCTAGCCATGGATGAGCTTATGGGTTTGATCTTAGCTTAATGACAATAAGCTAAAGTAATTAGAGCTTTAGGTTCAGCCTTATAGCTTATGGATGCATGTATTACTCTTTTCTTCTCATTTTGTCTTATAAACTGTTTTTAGCTTGCTCTTACTTATTTGCTTATTCAACTTGCTTATTAGGGCTAGTATCTGCTTTTAACTGTTTTTTAATGCTTATTATGTCTTTAATATACCTATGCTTAATCTGTTTGTACTTATAAATGCGTTTTTTAGAAACTCTTTAAGCTTTAAATTAGTTTCATGTTTTTAAAGGGGTGTTTGGGTCAAGGTCTGAAAATGGGAAAAAAAGAGTTAAAATCTGCCTTTGGTTTCAAAGTTTAGTTTTCCTTAGCTTTAATTTAGTCTATAAGTTAGTTTAATGTAGTTTTTAAAGTCTAAAATTCAAGTTTAAGGGGTATTGTATTCATGATTTGAATCTGTGGTACTTTTGCTCTCTAAGTCAGCTTATTAGTTTAGATCTTATTAGGGTGCTATTTAGTGTTTAGTTCATGATATATTTGAGTCTAAAATGCAGTAGAATAGTTTTGTTTAAGTCCTGCAAAGTCATTTCTGGTTTTGGTCACAATCTGTCAAAGTGATTTTTTTTCAGTTTCTCATAAGTTTAAAAGCCCTTTTTTATTCACTAATTTAGGTCAGTTAATAGATGTTTTATGGTTTGCATTTGATAGCATAGGCTTATTTTAGTATAAGCTCAATCTTTTTGAGCTTATTTTGGGGTTTAGAGCTTATTTTCATAGCTTAAAAGTAGGCCTGCTCTTTTGCTTTTGTCTGGTCAAAATTTTGAAAAACTCAGTAGCTTTTTCATTTAGCTTTTAAACAGCTTATTTGATTTTTAAAATGTTTTCTGATTGATGATTTAGATAGCTTATTGTATAAGCTTTACAGTGATATAAGTCTCTAAGCCATAAGGATCCATTTACTAGCTTAAAAATAAGCTAGAAAGTGCCCCCTTTGGCTGTTTGGTTAAAAGTTTTAGCCAAATTGCTTAATTGCTTATTTGAGGATTTTAGCTGTTAGGATTACTTTAGTTGTGTTTAGATTTGCTTATTAGGATAGGTTTAAGTGCTTTTAACTTATTTAGCTTAGGTTAGAGCTTATTTAAGCTTATTAGCACTTTTAGTTCAGGATTTAAGGTTTAAAAGCCTTTAAGTGATTCTGTCATTTTAAGCTTAGTTTAGCTCATTTTGTTAGCTTATTTCTGATTCTTAGTGCTTATTTAGTTTAGCCTTAAGATTGTTTCTGCTTATTTGCTTTTTCTTTTTGCTTATTGTGTCTAAAAATGCTTAACAATTAGCCTTTTAGTCTCTTAGTATTAAAAAGCCAAGTCTGTCACCTTTTAGAGCTTATTTCCAGCTTATTTTAGGTTTTTATAAAAAGTATTTTCACAAAAGTTGCTTATTTTTATGTCTTAAAGATTTTTCAAAAAGAAATTTCAAAAAAATAAAAAAACTAAGGAAATTGGGAAGTCATGGGTGAGCAAGGCTCGAACCCGTGACCTCCATAACCTCAACCTAGTTCTTACACACACACCACACAACCAACTGCCCTGGGTCTTTTTCATTTATGGTTTGTGTTATTAAATACTTATAGTATGTTTACAGTTTATGCTTATTCGGCCTTATTAGCTTATTTCCTACTTATTAGTTCAACCATATTTCAAGCTTATATTTTTCATAGGATTTCCATAGTTCAAAGGACTTTTCGTTATTTTTTTGGATTTTTATAAATTAGTTTACTATTTTTAATATTTTATTTAGAGTAAATCTGTTTTTAATTCATAATAAATAAAATAAAAGTCAGAAAAATATAACACTTTTTTTTAAATTTTCTTTTGTCATTTATGGCTGTTAAAAATTAAATTTGCATTTGTAGGATTAAAATTGTAGAATTTAGGTTTTTAAGTCGCGTTCTTAATTCCCGTTAACGTTTTTCGTTTAAGTCCTTAATTGCTTTCGTTTTTAGTTTGCCTTTACTTGTTTTTGCATTTTATTTATAGAAATAGAATCCAAATCAAATATTGAATCATTCAAACACGCGATCACAAACGTAACCGATTCTCAATTCACACCTCGTCGGGAAACGACCCGGGAAGGTTTTTAGGATTTTACTTTGGGTAAAAGTAATTTTCTTCTTAAAAGCCTCACGGAATATTTACTCTCACGTCTATAATTGATATTATCCTTATATATTTATATTATATATACTAAAGGATTGCAATCAATTTTTGGCGCCGCTGCCGAGGAGGTGTGTTACGATTATCGTGTTTCTTTCGAAGATTAGTGTTTGAAGACCCTTCCCCGTGAAGTTATCGCTTTCATTTGTAAATATTTTCAAGTAATCAAAAATACCAAAAAAAAATTGAAAAAACAACAAAATCAACCGTTGTGTCACTTGTGATTTCGGCTCACCTTTAGATTACAAACTATAAGAGAGGTATAAGGAGGGTCGATCCTACGAACTTCAACCCGAAAGGAGAAGGTTTTTAAAACGCTTCGCGCTTACCCGCTCCTTCGCTTCTTTGTGCGTTTTCTTGAGAGCTACCGTGCACTTGTTCGGTTATCGGTTACCAAAAATATTTTTCTTTCTTATGTATTTTGCTATAAATAATCTTCTCTATCCTCTTATTCGTTTAATTTTCTAATGTCGTCATACCTCCATTGTGAGTGTGTTACTTGTGGAAGAACGTTTGATATCACATTTTGTCAACAATGTTATTGCTATCGGTGTGAAAATACTCTTAGAAATGGATTTTGTTCAGAATGCAATTCATACGTTAATTCGAATTCTTTCAACAATTCTCCAAAAAAATTTTACCCACCTTCACAACCTTCGACCAACTCTTGTGATTTTTATGGGAACGATCATTACTACGGTTCCGATTGTACATCACGAGTCCCGTTTATCTATAATCCGAAACCGTGTTACAATCAAGACTTTGATAATGATTTTCCACAAAGTTTTCAAAGTTACCCTCAACAATATCTTTGTTCTGAAAACTGCGGGGGTCCTCATGAGACTTTTCAGTGTCAACTGTTGAACCATAATTTCTATGAACCAAATCTTTGCTATAATTCTAATTCTTCTGGTTTTGACCAATATCAACCCCCGCAGTATACCATCATTCATCAACCTCCTCAAGAAATGAGTGTGCAAGCCAGATAAGACCTAATGAAATCTATACAAACCTTTTTAAAGAAGTTTAATCGTATATCTTTTAGAGAAACGGCAAAGGCTTTATTGCTAGCTTGGGAGAAATTTTTTGAAATTAAGCATGCTTTTAAAGAAAAGCAACATCAACCTGGGATATACAAGAATTGCTTCATAAACTTCTTAAATATTTGCAAATGATAAGTGAGGACGCTTGCGCATATTATATTATACTTCGAAATAGCAATTGTAACTGCTTCTCCACGAAGATGATGACAAGGAGTATACTATTGTAATCACACCCATCTTACCAACTGAGGAGTCTGATAACTCTCTAAGTATGGGGGATGAGCATCTTAGCACTATTCCAGAAATGGAATCGGACGAATTAATAAAGTCTAGTGTTGAGAACCTTGTCCCAATCCCAAGTGAGTCCGAGGATTTTTCCGATATCGAAAGTGAGTGTGATGTGCCCGTTTGTGATAATTTTACAACTTTCTCTAATCCTCTCTTTGATGCTGATGACGATTTTTCCTCTAGTGACGACGAGTCATTTTCTGATGAGGACGTTCCGAAGGAAATTTATTCGAACCCTCTTTTTGATGAAGAAATCATTTCTACTAAGATAGATCCGCATCACTTTAATGTTGAGTCTGATCTTATAGAATCTTTGCTTAATCAAGATACTTCGATTATTTCTTCTCCTAAGACCGATTCTCTTCTCGAGGAGTTCTCCGGTGAACTCGCTCATATTAATTTAATTCCACCGGGAATTAATGAAGCTGACTTTGATCCTGAGGAAGAAATTCGTCTTGTTGAGAAATTGTTGTATGATAATTCATCCCCTCGACCCCCGGAAGAATTTAATTCTAAAAATTCTGATGCTATAATAGAATCTTTCTCCCCATCTCCTATCCTCGTTGAGGATAGTGACTCTCTTATGGAGAATATCGATTTATTTCTTACTCCGGATGACTCGATGCCACCGGGCATTGAGAATGATGCCACATTTTGCCTAAAAATGCTTAATAATTAGCCTTTTTGTCTCTTAGTATTAAAAATCCAAGTCTGTCACCTTTTAGAGCTTATTTCCAGCTTATTTTAGGTTTTTATAAAAAGTACTTTCACAAAAGTTGCTTATTTTTAGGTCTTAAAGATTTTTCAAAAAGAAATTTCAAAAAATTAAAAAAACTAAGGAAATTGGAAAGTCATGGGTGAGCAAGGCTCGAACCCGTGACCTCCACAACCTCAACCTAGTTCTTACACACACACCACACAACCAACTGCCCTGGGGTCTTTTTCATTTATGGTTTGTGTTATTAAATACTTATAGTATGTTTACAGTTTATGCTTATTCGGCTTTATTAGCTTATTTCCTGCTTATTAGTTTAGCCAAATTTTAAGCTTATATTTTTCATAGGATCTCCATAGTTCAAAATACTTTTCGTGATTTTTCTGGATTTTTATAAATTAGTTTACTATTTTTAATATTTTATTTAGAGTAAATATGTTTTTAATTCATAATAAATAAAATAAAAGTCAGAAAAATATAATTCTTTTTTTTTAAATTTTCTTTTGTCATTTAGGGCTGTTAAAAATTAAATTTGCATTTGTAGGGTTAAAATTGTAGAATTTAGGTTTTTAAGTCGCGTTCTTAATTCCCGTTAACGTTTTCCGTTTAAGTCCTTAATTGCTTTCGTTTTTAGTTTGCCTTTACTTGTTTTTGCATTTTATTTATAGAAATAGAATCCAAATAAAATATTGAATCATTCAAACACGCGATCACAAACGTAACCGATTCTCAATTCACACCTCGTCGGGAAACGACCCGGGAAGGTTTTTAGGATTTTACTTTAGGTAAAAGTAATTTTTTTTCTTAAAAGCCTCACGGAATACTTACTCTCTCTTCTATAATTGATATTATCCTTATATATTTATATTATATATATTTATATATACTAAAGGATTGTAATCAACGTGTAACGGTTTTCTCCACCTGAAGGGAGCTTGATTACATAGTGAAATCTCGAGTCGAATATTCGGGGAGTGGAGTAGGGCAAAGAAAAGCTTCGTAGCCGAACTACTATAATTCTCGGTGTTGTGGTTTGATTGTTCTATCTCTTATCTCTTGTAACAGTATATAATAAAACACATGATATAATTAGATTTTAGTATTCATATTAATGTTTTATAGGTGTGTTGTTATAGTGATGTTTGTATATTATTGAGTTTGTGTTTGTGTTATTAGTAGATAGATATATTGTTTGTCCATATTGTTGGTGGATTTCTCATAAACACGAACCTACGATTTTTATAAGCCAACTTTTAAAACACCAGTTAACGGGTAAACTATTCAACCCCCCCCCCCCCCTCCTTCTCGTTTCCACACTGAGTTTTGGCTTCGTATAGGGGTTATTGAACCGAAAGGTCATCCTACTTTCATAAAATATCTAGTTTAGTCGTTATAGTTTTTAAAAATATAAAGTGTTCTTTGTTTATCTATGCGTCATAAGTAAAAAAATACAAATAATTTGGAAAACGTAAATTTGTGAGTCATTTTTTAATTCATTTAAGGGTAAAAGCCATAAATTACCAACGTACTTTTCAAAATTTCTCGACTTGAACCCTTTACTTTTTTATTAACACCGAAACCCACGTACTTTCAAATTTTTAACCGACTTGAACCAAACGTTTATACCGTTAGTTATTATGTGGCAACGTTAATCCATTTAGCTAACGATCGCTTTGCATCGTTAGTCCTTTAACAAGAATAGTTCTTTATATGATTTTCTTTATATGATTTTTTTACGTTTCCGTCCGTTTTTTATGATTTCTTCTCGTTTTTACGTTTTAGTCTGTTTTTTTTTTGCGTTTTCGCCCGTTTTTTACGTTTTCGTCCTCTTTTTTACGTTTTCGTCAGTTTTTTTACGATTTCGTCTGGTTTTTTGCGTTTTCGCCTGTTTTTTTCGTTTTCGCCCGTTTTTTTACGTTTTCGTCCTCTTTTTTACGTTTTCGTCCGTTTTTTTCGATTTCGTCTTCGCCTGTTTTTTTTTTCTTTTTCGCCCGTTTTTTACATTTTCGTCCCTTTTTTACGTTTTCGTCCGTTTTTTACGATTTCGTCTGGTTTTTACGTCTTCATTCGTTTTTTCAGTTTTCGTCTGGTTTTTTTAAATTTCATTTGTTTTTACGTTTTCGTCCGTTTTTTTACGTTTTCTTCTTATCTTTTACGTTTTCTTTCGTTTTTTTTTACTTTTTCGTCTGTTTTTTACGTTTTCGTACGATTTCAGCCGTGTTCGTACGATTTCGTCTGTTATTTTGCTTTTTTTACGTTTTCGTACGATTTAAAAAAACGAACGAAGATTTAACAAAAACGTAAAAATCAGACGAAATCGTAAAAAAACAGACGAAAACGTAAGAAAATGTACGAAAGTGTAAGAAACCGGACGAAAACGTAAAAAAAGGGCCAAAACGCAAAAAAAAAACAAAAACGTAATAAAACCAGACAAAATCGTAAAAAACGGACGAAAACGTAAAAAAGAGGACGGAAACGTAAAAAACGGGCGAAAAGGTAAAAAAACAGGCGAAAACGCAAAAAAGACTAACAAAAACGTAAAAAAATGGGCGAAAAAGCAAAAAAGACAGACGAAAACATAAAAAACCAGGCGAAATCGTAAAAAAACGGACGAGAACGTAAAAACGGGTGAAAACGTAAAAAAACGGGCAAAAACGTAAAAAACCAGACGAAATCGTAAAAAAGCGGACGAAAACTTAAAAAAACGAGCGAAAATGTAAAAAATTGTATAAAGAAAATCATATAAAGAACTATTATTGTTAAAGGACTAACGATGCAAAGCGATCATTAGCTAAATGGACTAACGTTGCCACATTATAACGAACGGTACAAATGTTTGGTTCAAGTCGGTTAAAAATTTGAAAGTACGTGGGTTTTGGTGTTAATAAAAAAGTAAAATGTTCAAGTCGAAATTTTTTGAAAAGTTCGTTGGTAATTTTGGCTTTTACCCTTCATTTAATCTTTCACTTCACTTGTCTTTTCTTTTTCTAAACTCAATTTTCTTTTTTTCATCTATAATAACAGTACCCACTGTCAACGAACACCTCCTCCACCTTTGACCTCAAGCTGACATTTTTCCTCATCTATATAATACTTATATTTTTCATTCCTCATTCTTGTCTACATTTATGTTTTTTTATTTGGTGTGTATGTTCAGATCTGAGGTGAATGAAGTGTTGTACATTGCAGTGGGGTATCGGAGTGGTGTGCAAGAGGTGCAGTCGCACAGGGTCTCCACTTGTAAAGGGCCACATTTTTATTAATTTTTAACATAAATACGTATAACATTAAACATATATGAGCAATGTAATTCAATTATATATGCAACTTCTCTTTATTTCACAAGCGTAATGGGGCCTCTTCGTTGTTATTGCCTAGGGCCACCAAAGATAACGAGACGGCTCTGCAACTTGTTTATTTTATATTTTGGTTTGCGGTTAATTTGTGTGTCTGCTGTAGTATTAAATTTTCTAAGCATTTTGTTGCAATTTTCGAGTTTAAATTATCGGTTTTTAAAGCTTTTCTTGTATGGGTTTTCGGTGGTAGTGGATTTGTGAAGAGTGTTGTAAGTAGCGGTTGTTGAGAATGGTGATGTGGAAGCCGATAGTGGTGGTATTGGACATGAAGAACATGATGAAGATTAGAACCACAATAGTTATAAAAAAAATTGAAAAGAAGATCTTTCTGAATACAAAACTTATCAAATACAATTTATAGAAAAGATCGAAATTAAAAAAAGAATAACTTAAACAGAAGTTTTAAGATACCATGAGTTGTGCGTTATTCTTTTTTGATGCGGCATGGGAGATGTAAATAACGTAAATGATGTGGCATTAAAAACAATGATGTGGAATTTACAAATCTGATACCTAAATCTCAATGATTTAATTGCATATATTTTCTGAAAATTTAGTTACTTAAATAACTGCTTCAACAATTACGATGATCTTTTTAAAAATAAAAAAAGTACAATGACTAAACTAGATATTTTGTAAAAGTATAGTGGCCTTCTAGTTTAATAACCCCTTCATATAGTAAACATAATTTGAACCACCAATCAAATAGCCTAATGGTTATGGACACCGAACTCCCTTACAGGTAAAGGTCTAGGATCGATAACCTCATTGTATTAGGTGTTCGCCAAAGAAAAGTTGAAAACCTGGTCACAAAACTCCTCGTTTTAAAGTATCATAAATTTGTCATGAGTATAGCAATATTTTCATAAGCTACATTAAGTTTGCCAGTTGTTATTTGATGTAGATATTATACGACAATTACTCAAAATCACACTACGTATTTGATATTATTCGCAAACTTTTTTTTAAAGGCGATATTATTCGTGTCCGCGTATATGCCGGACAGGCTAGTAGTCCGAGGGGACCACATAAAACCCAAGCAGACTAACTCAAGCCTAATCGAAGAAATCCTAGACCAAGCTACTCAAATCCGAACGGGCCACAAGGGTCCGAAACCGGGTCATAAAGTGGTAAGCTTACCGTCCGATTAATTACGGACGGGACCTCAACATTCCGATCGGGTCAGACGGGGATCCGGCCGGGCGTACTACGTCAACCCAAAAGAAAAAAGCCAAATGCGGTTAGACTCAATAAAGAAGGAACCTTTCCAAAAAATATTGGATAATTGCACGCACTTACGAACTTCGCTATTCCAGGAATTAAGGAGCGGATTGTCCCCCCAAGGGGATACGGCTCCAAGAACATTCAGCTTCTAGGTATCGGTCGTCTCTTCCTTCATTCCCAAGGTGTCAAGAACAGTACTTCCAAACAGTACTTCAAGTAGTATAAATACCCAAGCATTTATTACTTGACGGCCAACACATTTTCTACGACATACATACATTTATTACTACAGCCTCTTCGGCTACAACATACCGCCCCTTCGGCTCACTTTCAGATACTTACTCTCACACCCGAGCTTGGTCCTGGGTCAACACCCGGGGCGAGCTAACGGGTTTTTTCTCTTACTTTCAGATACTTAGGTGGATTACTCGACTAGAAGCGTGGGAACACTCCTACTTCCTCTAGAACGGTAAATTACTTAAACAAATTGTTCGCGTATATGCCGGACAGGCTAGTAGTCCGAGGGGACCACATAAAACCCAAGCAGACTAACTCAAGCCCAATCGAAGAAATCCTAGACCAAGCTACTCAAATCCAAACGGGCCACAAG
>BQNB010118713.1:0-15394 GCA_026074375.1 Tanacetum coccineum
AGCAGGTTGAACTGCTTATTATGAGGATGTTTGGGATTGCATATTTTTAAGCAGTTTGAGGTGTTTAGAATATCCAATCTACTTCAAGTAATTGGGTTAAACTTTCAATAGTAACCCAATTCTCAGCGGAAAAATAAACACACCTACCCTTACTAGCCAAAAGGTCATGAAAATACATCAAAGTAGATCTTTGTTTTAAACCACTTAGGAACATATGATAAACGGAGTTCCATCTTGTCAGAACGTCCCAATGAGGTGATAAACAAGGTTTCCCCGCTTGTTTACAGATTCTAATATAGCGTTGATGGTTTTTACCACCCGATCTAAATACATCTTTTAACATTGTTTTAAAAGACTCTTTGATATTATTAATCGTGGGCACCGTTAAACCATCTTGCACACACAAGTTAATGATGTGTGCAACACATCGACTATGATAAAACCTACCCTCTATTGGTGGTTCGTATTTTAATTTTACTTTACCAATTGCTGATGTGTTGTTGCTAGCATTATCCAATGTGATTGACATAATTTTATTTTCCAAGTTAAAATTGACAAACACATTTCTCAACGTTTTAGCTAAATCACTACCTGTGTGGGGAACCGGAAAGTCTTCAAATGCAATGCCCCGCTTCATCATTTGCCAAGTACCGGGTTCAATCCAATGTGCGGTAACACATATGTAAGAACCGGGCAGCCCATGAGGAGCGGTCCAAACATCCATTGTTAGGTTGACATTAGTATTTAAGTTTAGAAAACCATCAATTATTGCTTGTTTAGCTGTTACCCATAATTTCATTGCATCACGTTTAAGAGTAGTGCGACTTACATGATTGTATTTTGGTTGCAAATGGTTCTGAAACACCTTCGTTGTTTGCTCGTCGTCAAAGTGGTTGAATGGTAACCCTCGTTGAATCGCCAAACCCGCGAATTGTTCACGAAGAACATCCGGATTGTACCCGAAAATACTCCCATCTTGAGAAATAGACTATTGCGGATGCGAGGTATGATTCTTCAACGTCGAGTTGGAATCTTTCAAAAAAAATGAAAACAATGAATACATTGAGCTTTTTTCATGTTGTTGGACATTAGGCAAAGGTTGAAGTCTTTCCAAATCTGGGGGTTTCGATTGTTTAGTAGGATTTGAAGAACCGTCGGTGCACTTGATGAACCGGCACCGGGGGTAGTTGAGGCGGATTGACTTGCCATTGTTGATTGAAAGAAATTCGGTTTTGCTTTGGAGAGTTCTTTTTTGCTTAGGATTGTAAGCTGTAAGTTGTGATTGAAACACTAACACAACCCTTCAATTTGTAATCAAATAAAAGAGAAAAACAACAAACACTACACCCAAAAAGTCAAAAAAAAGGCTCCTTCACGGGTCCCCCACGTTATAAAAGCAAGATTTGAATTTTGAAAAAAAAAAATCTGGAACCGTCCAAACCGGTTAACCAAACCGGGTTCGGTTTTAGGGTTCAAAAAACCGGTCCCGAACCGGTAGATACTCGAAAACCCTAAACCGGTTCCAAACCGTCGGTTTAGTCAAGAACCGGAACTGGTTCAGGTCAAAACCGAGGTTGACCGGTTCGGTTTTCGGTTTCAATACCGGGTCGGGTTCAGGAACAGGTTTTTCTGCTCACGTCTAGTTACGGTGGAGCACTTGGATTGATTATGCTTGACAAGTACTGGTTTTTGTTTTCTTTTGAATTTTATTTGAATTAGGATTTGGACCGTAATTCTTATTGTATAAGTGAGTCATTAGAATTATTATCCGTACCATATTTGGAGCGCTTGAATTATTAGAGCTCGTTTGTCAAGTTATTTATTAACTTGAATTTGTTTGATACGAATAATAAATTTGAAGTTGGATCGTAATACTTATTAAATAAGTGGGTCATTGGAATTTGAAGTTCGTATTCGAATTTGAAGATCGATTTTGGTGTTTGAAGACTTGGTAATAATCGGGTCGTTTGGAATTTATTTGATCATTTGAAAATTTGGATCTTCGTTTGTCGGGTTTTTGAAGTTGGTTTTCCGAATTTGATTGTCTTGAAGATCGTTCGAGCTGATTCGTTTGTTTGGTTGACCGAGTTTAATTTGTCGGTTAATATTTGATTGTTCGTTTTTAAGTCATCGGCGTTTGCTTTGGATCAATTTTGTTTCGGATTGGTTTTGGGAATCGCTCGTTCGTTTTGAATTTGGCTAGCATCTCTAGCGTTTGAAAATTTGAATTTGAAGACGAATGATTCGTTTGGTTTGAAGTTTTGATCGGAGTTGAAGTCACGGTGGAGATTGTTAGAAAGTGACTTAAACTCTAGGGTTGGTTTCGTAAATTTGGTTTTGGATAGATATTAGTTTTTGATATGTTTCCTAATTTAAATCGAGTTAAGATTTGGTAGTTTTGGGTCATTGGTTGCCTATAAATAGAGGCCAATGTCATTAGTTTTCTTTGTACCTTTTGGAATTAGAGTTTGGTACCTTTGAATTTGATTTTGTAATTTGGTTTGTTATTTGAATAAAGCTTCCGCTTCGTTTGTTCGGATTTGTTTGTTCGTTTTGTGCTTTTGAATTATCAATAGATTGCTTTTGAAAACTTTGATTATTCTCACACGAGTCTAAAATTCTTTCATATGTTACGAGGTGTATTAAAAGAGTTAAATTCGAAGAAAAGTTTTTTTCAATCTCATTTGATAATGCGAGTAACAATACAAATGCGTCGGTAAACTAATACTAAAATACCAACCACCTTTGAACGGAATTTTTTTATCATAGTCGATGTGTTACAAACATCATAAATTTGGTTGTGCAAGACGGACAAGCTCAAGAACGTATACAACACATTTCAAGTCTTGAAGACGATTGTTTAGAGGTCGAAGACTTTTGATAGTGGATGCTCTAGGCACATGACAGGAAACAGATCCTATCTTACAGATTATGAAGAAATTAATGGAGGATTTGTTGCCTTTGGAGGTAATTCTAAAGGAGGGAAAATTACTGGGAAAGGTAAAATAAGAACTAGTAAATTGGATTTTGAAGATGTGTATTTTGTAAAGGAACTAAAGTTTAACCTTTTCAGTGTCTCACAAATGTGTGACAAGAAGAATAGTGTTCTTTTTACTGATACTGAATGTGTTGTTCTGTCTCCAAACTTTAAGTTAACTGATAAAAGTCATGTTTTGCTTAAAGTTCCTAGAAAACATAACATGTACAGTGTTGATTTAAAGAATGTTGTTCCTCAAGGAGGTCTCACTTGTCTCTTTGCAAAAGCCACACCAGATGAATCTAATCTTTGGCATAGGAGTCTTGGACATGTAAATTTCAAAACAACGAATGAACTGGTAAAGGGAAACCTTGTAAGAGGTTTACCTTCAAAACTTTTTGAAATTAATCAAACCTGTGTTGCTTATCAGAAGGGAAAGCAACACAGAGCTTCTTGTAAGACCAAAACAACCAGTTCAATCAGCCAACCATTACAAATGTTGCACATGGATTTGTTTGGCTCAACATTTGTAAAGAGTTTAATGAAAAAGATGTATTGCCTAGTTGTCAAAGATGATTTTATTAGGTTTAGTTGGGTTTTCTTTTTAGCCACTAAGGATGAAACTTTTGAAATCCTTAAAACGTTTATAACATGCATAGAAAATCTAATAGACCTTAAGGTGAAAGTGATTAGATGTGACAATGGGACTGAATTCAAGAATATGGTCATGAATCAGTTCTGTGAAATGAAATGTATTAAGAGGGAATTTAGTGTTCCTAGGACTCCAAAACAAAATGGAGTAGCAGAAAGGAAAAATATGACACTAATAGAGGCTGCTAGGACTATGCTAGCTGATTCAAGATTACCAATAACTTTCTGGGCTGAAGCAGTTAATACTGCTTGTTATGTCCAAAATAGGGTGTTAGTTATCAAGCCTTACAACAAGACCCCTTACAAACGTTTTCTACGTAGAAAACATGCCTTAAGTTTTATGAGACCATTTGGGTGTCCTGTTACAATCCTTAATACCATAGATCACATAGGTAAGTTTGATGGAAAGGCTGGTGAAGGGTTCTTTGTAGGATACTCTACCAATAGCAAAACATTCAGAATATTCAACAGTAGAACTAGGATACTAGAAGAAAACCTGCATGTTCAATTTAGTGAGAATACACCTAATATTGCAGGAAGTGGACCAAATTGGCTTTTTGATATAGATGTACTAACAAAATCTATGAACTATAAGCCAGTTGTTACAGAGAATCAATCTAATGGTAGTGCAGGTATAAAAGCATGTGATGATGTAGGTAAAGCTAGAATGGAGACAGTACTTGGCAAAGATTACATTCTGCTACTAGTGTGGCCTGCTGATCCACTATTCTCTTCTAATTTAAAGGATTCTCCTGATGCTGGATTCAAACCATCAGGGGAGGAGGAAAAGAAGAATGCTAAAGATCCAGGGAATGAAGATAGTGAGATTCCAAGTACAGAGGAGCCAAGAGAAGATCAAAGAGTTAATCAAAAGAAGGATGCTAGTGTTAACAACACTAACACTATTAATACTATTAGTCCAACTGTTAATGCTGTTGGCATAGAGGATAATGCTGTTGATGAAAACATAGTCTATGGATGTGCTGATGACCCAAATATGCTTGAATTGTAAGATATTGTTTATTCAGATAATGATGAAGATGTTGGTGCAGAGGCTGACATGAACAATTTGAATACATGTATGCCTGTCAGTCCTATTCCAACTACAAGAATATACAAAGATCATCCAGTTAAACAAATTATTGGAGACTTGAATTCAACACCTCAAACAAGAAGAATGACAAAGAATTTGGAAAAACATGGTTTGTTTAGTTCAGTTCAACAAAGAATAAACCATAAAGACTTTCAAAACTGTTTGTTTGTTTTTTATCACAAGAAGAACCCAAGAAGGTAATCCAAGCATTGAAGGATCCAAGCTGGATTGAAGCTATGCATGATGAGCTTCTACAATTTAAATTACAAAAGGTTTGGTCCCTGGTGGATTTACCAAATGGAAAAAGGGCCATAGGCACTAAATGGGTTTACAGGAACAAGAAGGATGAAAGAGGCATTGTGATAAAGAACAAAGCAAGGTTGGTTGCTGGTATGTGCTTAATTACACATACCTTTTACCTTTAAAAACGAGCTAAAATAACCAAAATCAGACTTAAAATGCCAAATATATGCTTGTTCTGCTAATTGTATTGTGCAGGAACGGATAACTAAGAAAAAGACGAAAAACAGGTTATTTTTTGGTCCATATGCATCATTTATGGGGTTTATTGTGTTGCCGATGATGTGAAGAGGCACTTTTTATATGGTATATTTAAAGAGGAGTGTATGTGTGCCAACCTCTTAGTTTTTGAGATCATTGTTCCCTGACAAAGTTTATAAGGTAGAAAAAGTTTATATTGGTCTACATCAAGCTCTTAAAGCCTGGTATTGAGACCTTGTATACCTAGCCTATTGGAAAATGGATTTAGAGAAAAAGGACTATAGATAAGACCTTGGTTCATCAAGAGACAAAGGTGATTTCATTATTAGTACCAAGTGTATGTTGATGCATCATCTTTTGGGTTACAAGAAGTCTTTATGTGTTGAGTTTGAGCAGTATATGCACAAGAGTTTCCAGATGAGTTCCTATGGGGTGAGCTCGCTTTTTTCTTATGGGATTAACAAGTGAAGCAAAGATGATGGTATATTCATCGAGCCAGACATAGTATGTGGCTAATATATAGTAGAAGTTATAATTTTGCCACTGTGAAGACATCAAGTAGAACTCAATTGAGGACTAACAAAGCACTTGCTCAAGGTTGAGAAGATGAGGATGTGGGTTGGTTTTTTAGCTTATAAAGGATCTCAATGATTAGATCATTGATGTACTTAACAGCTTCTAGGCTTGACATAATGTTTGCTGTTTGTACTTGTACAAGGTTCCAAGTTACTCCTAAAGTCTCACATCTTCATGATGTGAAGAGGATCTTTAGATACTTGAAAGGTCAACCAAAATTGGGCCTTTGGTATCCTAGGGATTCACCATTTAACTCGGAAGCTTTCTCTGATAGTGATTATGCTGGAGCTAGCCTTGACAGGAAATCCACAACAGGAGGTTGTCAATTTCTTGGCAAAAGGTTGATTTCATGGCAATGTAAGAAGCAGCCTATAGTTTCCAATTCTACTACTGAAGCAGAGTATGTTGTTGCTGCCAATTGTTGTGGGCAGGTGTTATGGATCCAAAATCAAATGCTTGATTATGGGTTCAACTTCATGAACACCAACATTCACATTGATAATGAAAGCACCATTTCTATTGTGAAGAATCCAGTGTTTCATTCTAAAATAAAGCACATTGAAATAAGGCACCATTTCATCAGAGATTCTTATAAGAAGAAGTTTATTCAAGTGATCAAGATTCACACAGACCACAATGTTGCAGATCTTCTCACAAAGGCTTTTGATGTTAGCAGGTTTATCTTTTTGATTGCTAGCATTGGATTACTTAATCTCTGAAGTATTGTTTGAGGGGAGGTTAATTAAGATTGGATGAAAGGGAATGTATCATTAAGCAGAAGTGGGTGAAGGGTCATGACAACCCACTGATCCCTAACACACATCCATAACTGTATCACTATCTAATCTTGAACTAATCACTGTACTATCACAATCTTAACCCAAAAAGACTCAAAAACCTAGGAAAGCCAAAAGGACCACTGAGATATCTCAGTCTAGTGGACCTATTCACCTTTTTGCAAATGAGAATGTCTATAAGGAGTGGGAAGACAGAATGGAAAGGGATGCCACTACAGCTTCTAGCTTAGTAGCAGAGCAGGATAGTGGTAACATTAATAGGACCCAATCCATGGCAACACTTAATGAATCTTTTTTTTCAGAGAACTGGTTTAGGTAGTGGTACCAGGTGCCAAGATACCATATTGGGGGGGGGGGTGTAGAAGCTCAAATTAGGTTTGAGGCTACATCTAAACAGTCTAATGATCCACCTCTCTTAAGAGTTAACACACTTGGAAGTGGGGAGGTTAGCATGAAACTAATGGAATTGATGAAACATTATACAAAACTGTCTCAATTGGTGAAAAAAGAAAAGAGAGATATAGTGAGCTGAAAAACAAAAAGAGAGCTGTGTGACAAAAACAAAAAGAGTGAATTGGTGAGAAAAAGAAATAAGAGATATTGTGAGATCAAAAACAGAAAGAGAGCTTGTGAGAATCACAATTGATGATGGAAATGCTTTTTGGAAAGAAATTTGGGTTGATGCTGGGGTCTTAAAGTTAATGCTGCTCAGCTTAAAACTTAATGCTGCTAAGCTTAAGTTAATGTTGTTACGCTTAATTTACTGTTGCCCGTATTAGTTTATGCTGCCAGGCATACACTTCCTGCTGTTAGGCATAAGTTAATGCTGCCAGGCATAACTTACTACTGCTGGGTTAGTTAATACTGTTAGGCTTAACTTAATACTGCCAGTTCAAGTTAATGCTGTTGAGGGTGATTTCATAAATACTTTGATTAAGGGTTTCAATCACTCATTTGATCGATTTTACACCCTGATATACTCTCTAATCATAAACCCTAACTCAATTTTATCATTCATCATCAAAACTGAAAACAATGTCGAACCCTAAGTTTGCTGAAACCCACAATTTGGTTGCGTTTTTGAGAAACCAGAAGAAAGTAGTGGGTTTGAGGAGATTATTGATTTCTTGAATGCAAGTTATGTCCAATAAGCGTTAACGGTTAATCCAACCATTTATACTACCTGTATTGAACAGTTCTGGGCATCTGTCAAGGCTAAAATTGTTAATGGGGAACGACAAATACAAGCCCTAGTAGACAAGAAGAAGGTAATCATCACTAAGACTAGTATAAGGAGTGATCTTAAGCTGGATGATGCTAAAGGAATAGATTGTCTACCCACTGCTTCAATTTTTGCAGAATTGGAAAGAATGGGGTATGAACATCTTACTCAAAAGCTTACTTTCTATAAAGCTTATTTTTCATCTCAATGGAAATTTCTTATCCATACCATACTGCAATGCCTTAGTGCTAAAACTACAGTCTAGAATGAATTTAGTAGCACTATGGCATCTGCTATCATATGTCTTGCCACAAACCAAACATTCAACTTTTCCAAGTACATTTTTGACAATATGGTGAAGCACTTGGAGGGTGGGGTTAAATTTCTCATGTACCCAAGGTTTGTGCAAGTCTTCCTGAACAAACAAGTTATGGGGATGACCAGACATAAGAAGTTTATGTTACACTTCACACACCAAGATGGTGTTTATGCTAACATGAAGAGAGAGGACCATGCAAAGGGTTTTTTTGAGTATGATTTACACATTATTTCTCCACGATGATGGTCCAAGCTACAGAAAACATAGGTGCAGATTCAGCTACTCCTACTGATTCCCATTCCACACCCATTATCACTCAACCATCATCCTCAAAACCTCAAAAGAAAAAATCAAGAAGGAAACAAAGGAAGGACAGTAGTCCTACAGAGCCTGTCACTGATGAGGCTCATGTATCTACCCATTCCTATGATCTGCCTCATAGTGGTGAAGATAGTATGCAACTTTCTGAATTGATGAATTTATGTACTAGCCTACAAGAGAAAGTCCTTGATTTGGAGAAAGCCAAGACTGCTCAAGCAAAGGAGATTACTAGTTTAAAGAAGAGAGTCAAGCAGTTGGAAAAGAGAAGGAAGTTAAGACCTTCAGGGCTAAGAAGGTTAAGAAAGGTTGGTTCTTCTAGCAGGGTAGAATCCTCTAATGATACCGGTTTGGGTGCTCAGGAGGATGCATCCAAATAGGGGAGGAAGATTGAAGACCTTGATGCTGATACAGAAGTGACTTTGGTGAATGAGACTCAAGAGATGAATGATGACAACCTGATGTTTGATACAGGTGTGCTGGAAGAGCAGGAAATTAAGTTTGATAGGTGGTGAGTGACCTGTAGTTAGTGTTGCTACAACTACAAAGTTAATTCCAGTTAGTGCTAATGAAGTAGTTACTACTGCCAGTGTTGAAATTCCAGATGAAATTGAGTTTGAAAAGGTAGTTGAAGAGCCTGTAGTTAGTGTTGCTACAACTACAAAGTCAATTCCAATTAGTGCTGCTGAAGTAGTTACTACTGCCAATGTTGAAATTCCAGATGAATTGACTCTTGCTCAAACTTTGATTGAAATCAAAACTGCGAAACCTAAGCCTGTTACAACTGCTGTTACAACAGATAACAATTACATCTGTTAGACCAAGGGCTAAGGGAATTATATTTCATGATCAGGAAGAACAAGTACCTGCATCTACAAAAGCATTTTCTTCTTCATAATCATAACTTCCACAAGTAAAAGACAAAGGCAAAGGAAAAATGGTGGAGCCTAAAGTGCCATTAAAGAAGAAAGATCAAGTTGCTCTTGATGAAGAAATGGCTAGAAATCTTAAAGCTCAGTTGCAAGCTGAACTTATTGAAGAAGAAAGGCTTACAAGGCAAAAGGAAGAAGAAGCCAATATAGTTTTGATTGAATCATGGGATAACACACAAGCTATGATGGAGGCAGACTTTGTATTAGCTCAGAGGCTACAAGCAGAAGAACAGGGAGAGATAACCATTGAGGAAAGATCAAGATTGTTTGTAGAGCTCATGAACAAAAGAAAGAAGCATTTTGCAAAGCATAGAGCTGAAGAGATAAGAAGAAAGCCACCTACCAAAGCTCAAAAGAGAAATCAAATGTCCACCTATTTGAAAAATATGGCTGGATTCAAACATAGTCAGTTGAAGAGCAAAAGCTATGATGAAATCTAGAAGTTGTTTGATAAGGAGATGAAAAGAGTAAATACTTTTGTGGATATGAATTCAGAAGTAGTGAAAGGTAGTGAGACAAGAACATAGGAAAGTGTCTACAAGAGGTGGGCAAAAAAAAAAGGATGAACTTGAGTCTGAAAGTCAAAGAAGCAGAAGATAGATGGCATGTAGAAGCTGTGAAAAGATGATGATCTAGAGGAGAATACAGGAAAGAATATGAAAAAAAAGCAAATGGAATGGTTCAGTTGAAGAGGAAATGGCAATTGTTGTTATACCTCTAGCCACAAACTCAATGATTGTTGAATATAGGATTGTTAAAGAAGTAAACAGAAGGGATTCTATCACTTGATAAGAGCTGATGGAAGTTCAAAAAGATATTCATCAATGATTAGGAATGCTTCAGGGTATTGACAGAGAAGACTTAGAAACTCTCTCAAAGTTGATCTAAGAAAAAAGCATGGATTAAACATGCCAGATTGATGTATATGAAAGTGTTTAACACTTATGGGGAGATTTGAAAGTAATGTTTACAACCTGACATTAAAAGTGATGTATGGAGAAATCTACAAGGGTACAAAGTGACTGTTTGGAAGCTGTTTGATAACTGTAGAGTGCACTTTGTAAGGTTTAGAAATCTATATATCTTTATTTTGGTTGAGAAAAGATATCCCCTTACACCAATAACAATCTCAAACATGCTGAATAAGAAGCTTCAAGCTGATCGTTTGGGAATGAGATATTTATAATCTACTCAGCTCATGACAAAGTAGGAAAAGGGTCAATGAAGTGTTTGAATGCATCCTCCTGGTGATGGTGAAGACTTTTAATAAAATTGAAGATTTAGAAGATGAACATCATGTTTAGGAGAGGATTGTTAGGTTTAAAAGACTTTAAGATGATTCTAGCAGTTACTTTTTTAATGTCAGGTATATAATTAGTGATGTCAAGCATAACTTAGTGTGCTGGTATACTATGAAAAATTATACTAAGTAGTAGTACTGGTAGTATAAAAGTTACTACTGCTAGTGAAAACTGTTAGTATATTTAGTACTATTAGTATATGTTATGATGCTAAGTAGAACAGTTAAGACTGCTCAGAGATGAAGACTGAAAATATACTAAGTAGTTACTACTGCTAGTACAAAAGTTAGTACTGCTAGTATATGTTAGTACTGCTAGAATAAATTTCTGAGTGATTACTACTGCTGGAAGGAATATGCTGACAAAGATGAGATCAAAGATTGATTGGAGAACAAGAATACTTACGAAGATAAGTATTAGTTATTTGTAAAGAAGATATGTATAACTTATTTGTTTAAGAGATTACATTTGTTTATGAAAAGATTCTTGTTAAGTTAGAAAGTTTTGTAAGCCTTGTAGGACTTCCCTTGGTTTGTATAAAAGATAGGTCTGGTATGCTGCTTATTTACACATACCTTTTACCCTTTAAAAATGAGCTAAAATTAACCAAAAAACGGACTTAAAATGCCAAAAATATACGCTTTGTTTGCAATTGTATTGTGCAGGAACGGATTATTAAGAAAAAGGACGAAAAAACAAAGCCAAAACGACAAAACCGGAATCGGAATGGAAAAGACTGTGAAAGAAAGCCAAATCGAAGCGAAATGTCAAATCAAGTCAAAAGTCAACAGAAAAATTCCACTAGTCAAGTCAAAGTCAACCTCGACATATCCAAAAGTCACATGTGAGAGAAATATAAGTTAAGGGTTTAAAATTGCAACCTCTAAATCTTGTATTTATAGAAGAAAAAGTATGAAAGAAGACACTGGTGTAATTCTGCTAAATGTTCAAAAGTTTACATTGCGAGGCACAAAACTGCCAAAGTCCCCATATACTTAACATAAGGACGAGTATTGCAAAGAGTTATATAACTCTTGGGGACTTGTTTTGCCAAGTCCCCAAAAAGTATATAAACAACACAAGCACGTACGGTGCAATGTTACATCACAACCTGAGGGGACCATTAGTGTCCAAATCCAAACCCATCAATCTGTTATAACCAAAAACCACTTTTCCCGCCCCTTTTTCACCCCTAACCAACTCACATACAAGCCCATCTATTTTGGGTGTGAAACCCCGTTTTTACCCTGTAAACCTTCACCACCACCATGGGTAATCATCTTTCCCCCCTCCACTACCTTTCCCAGCTGTGAAATTGCCAAGTTGGCAATCCCACAACTCCCAAAGCTTATTTCGATGGCTATGATGAAACCAAAGAAGCACAAATGGGAATTAAAGGCCAGGATTTGTTTGCTTTCCCCCTCTCACACAACAAACACAAAGACTCAGTATAAAAGAAGAAGAAGACAGAAGAAAAGTAGTTAGTTTTTAGTTCTTAATTTTCAGTTTGTAATATTTCGTATTTTTAAGCATTTTCATTTAAGTTTAAATACTTGCACTTTGTAATCTTTAGCCTGTACTTTACTATTTTGAGTAATAAAATTCAGTTTTAACGTTTCAATTGTCTTTCATCTCAATTTTAAACCATTTTACTTCAATAAGCTCAATAAGCTCTAATAAGCTCATTTGAGCTTATTCTTGTTAAAAAGCTCAAATTCAGTTAAAGACTTGTCAAAGTCATTCCTTTACTCATTTAATTCCATTTACATCAAAACAATGATCTTTTGTGTTCTTGATTTTCATTTTGGAAGCAACAAGGAGGTAATAAGCTTTAAAGAGCTTATTGAGCTTTTAAGCTCAGGTTTAGAGGCTAAGGAGCCATTAGGTCCAGGTTTTAAGCCACTCACTCAACAAGAGTGGCTTGGTTCTGAGACAACAAAAAAAAACCAAGGTTTCATTTCCTAAATTTCATTCTAGCTTAATTTTAACTTAAAACATTTGCTTATTTACTCTCCATTCCTGTCAATTCTTTGCAAACATGTTTGTTTAGACTTGTTATTTATATGTTTTAAGTTTTCATGGAATAAATTTTGTATAATCTTAGTTTATCTTTTAAAACTGTCCATGTTAGTGTAAAGGGCTAGGAGAGAAACTAGCTTATTTTTACACTTAAGCTGTAAGTTTTAGTTTTAAAGTAGCTTAATTAGGTGAAAAATAGTGTGAGTAGATAAAAGGTTTTAGCTGGTTTAGCTTTTAAAACAGTTTTTAAGTATAATAAAGTTGGGACAGAATTGGTAAAGGGGTGTTTGGCATAAGCCTTAAAACGGGTCAAAACAAGCTTTGGCATGGATTGAGACCACTTAGTTACTTTGAGCTTAAGTTTTAAGCTTGCCTTAAGCTGTTTTACAAGTTCTTTTAGTTTGAAACTTGTTTTCAAAAGTTTTATAACCCCTTGTGTTAACTGTTGGATTTTTAGAATACCACAAGTGCTTATTTGGTTAAGCACTTGTGAGTGTGAGTTTAAGTGTCAAAAAGGTGTGTTTTGTGGTGTTAAAAAAGGCTGTAACAAGCCCCTTGTCTTTTGACTTTGGTAAGCCAAAATACACCCAAGCTTTTTTTTAGTCACAGTTTTTAAAAACCCAAAGACCTTTTTCACCATCAAAAATCAGCAAGTAAAAATGATATTTAAAAGCTCAAAATTTGTGCACAAGCTGTTTAGCTAGAGTACTCAATCTGTTTTCAGTTTTCCTTCCAATTTGAGCTTATTTGACAGCTTTTAATAAGCTGTCAAATAAGCCACTCAAGTCTAGCTTAAATCTCCCCTGGTGCAAAGGGGAGATTTTAAGCCCCTTTTTCTTTGTCTTGTTGTGTTATAAAGCCCAATCTCTTGGCTTATTTTAAGAGCTTATAAGCTCTTGTATAAGCTTGTTGAATTTCAGCTTTTGAAAAGCTCATTTGTTGGCTTATTTTTAAGCCCAAACCTGCCTTGTGAACTGTTTTAGCATAACTTAGTTGTAGGATTGCTTATTTACCTTTAGGCTTAGTCAGCTTATTTTATAAGCTCTTTTTAGCTTTTAATAGCTTATCTAGGTTAGTTAGTTAGTTGTTAAGCTTGTTTAGCCTTTTTCCTAGCTTATTTGTCTAAATAGCTTATTGCATTTTTGCCTTTTAAGTTCTGTCATCATAAGCTGTTTTCAACAGCTTATTAAGTCTTAGCTTTAAGCTTTTTAAGCTTATTTAGGGTAGTTTAGACTCCTCAGCTTATTTTGCCTTTGTCTCAGCTTATTTCGACAAAATGTCCACAAAGACTTAGCTTATTTTTGCCTTTAAGCTCTTTAAGCAAAACAGTCGACTTTAAGCTTATTTTTAAGCTTATTGATAGCTTTTCGTAAAAAGTTGTAGTTGACAAAGTTGTTAAGCCCCACGAGCTTAACAACTTTGCTTCTTTGAGTTTTCGAAAAAAAAAGGGGAAAGACAATTGGTCCGGGTGAGCAGACTAGAACCCTGGGGAACAATCGATACACATTTCCCCTTTATAACACCACTCTTACCACTGCGCCCTTGGGTCTTTTTCGTTAAAGACTCAAGGGCATTCATATTTAAGGTGTAGGTTTTGGCTTATAAGCTCATAAGCTGAAAACAGCTTATTCGGGGCTTATTTGTTAAGCAACTTTGGTGTTTTTCATTTTCTCGTCTGGAATTTTATAAAGTAAAGTAATTTTTAGTAATTTTTCAGAATTTTTCGATATAGTTTAATATTTTTTTAATTTAATTTAGTTAAAAGTTTATTTAATTCATAAAAAATACAAAATTATCAATAAAATATATTTGCTTTTTTTAGAAAATTGTCTTTTGTCATATAGTTTGCTATGGAAAAAATTTTAAAATTTTAGTTAAGGGGTCATTTTAAAACTTTTTAATTTTCAAAGAACGGTCGGGTACGGGATTTTTGTTTTGACTGTTTTTGGGGTCAAACGAAATATCTCGTTTTTGGTTAGTCTTTTCATTCTTCGTTATTTGTCCCATAGAGGTAGTTTAGAACGTGAAATTCTTTCGTTTAAGGGTTATTTTTAAAGATTTTAGGTTTTTCCCCCTTTGTTCGGGATTCGGGCTCTCGTTTTCTAGTTTAATTTCGTAATTTCTAGGTTTTTCTTAAACGTTTTTGTTCGTTATCATCTAATTTGACTTTTCCACCTTCTCAAATCAATTCCTTCCTTCAAACTCAAATCTTCGATTGTATCGATTTTCCAGTACAGCCTCGTTGGGGATAAACGACCCGGGAACATTCTATACTACTTCTCGGTTTCATTGATTCTGCTTTTAGACTATTCTTACTATATATTTTATATTTATTATATTATATATTTTAAGGTGTAGTTTGGACGGATCAATTTTTGGCGCCGCTGCCGGGGAGGCTGTGAAGCCGACTATCGTTACGTTTGATCAATTGTGTTTGAAACTGTGAATATTTTCTTTTATTTTAAAAATATAAAAAGTACAAAAATATTTTTCATTTCTTTTAGTATAATTATCAGATAAAAAACCAAAGAAAAAAAAAACCAAAAATATAAAAACATTGTCCATAAAAAAAAACACAAATTGGTAAAATACCAAAATATAATATTCTCAACTGAGGTATTATCATAATAATTTCCGGTGAACTTGTTGGTTCCCAACTCGAACAAAAGATTTAAAAACTTGCCTTTT
>BQNB010118714.1:0-20941 GCA_026074375.1 Tanacetum coccineum
ATTTTTGAGTGGGAGTGAAAAGCTGATGTGGCAGCCTGTGGGGCCCGTTTTGTTTTGTGGCTTAAGCCACCACACCCTACCCTCTTAGTAACGGGTTCTAGTAAGTGATGGATGTTGTGTACACCGGGGCCATATATCTACAATGCACTTTTTGGACCACTTGTTTCACAAAATGGACAGGTCTACATGGCTTTGGAAATATACAAATAGTCCAAATATTGGAGGCTTTTGAATATCTTTGAATGATTTTTATATGCTTAGCAACTTATACGTTACAATATAATAATGGACATGTATGGACCTGCATTTAAAGGTGCCAACTGTGTTTCCCTTATCTCTGTTAGATATGCTTCAATTATTTTTTACTTTGATTGATGAGGTCTCATTGTTTAGTTTCTGACAGATGAACAATTGTGATCTAAGCATAAAGATTATTAATCATAAGATATCAAAAACTTCATATCTAGTTTCGTTGCGATCAAATGCCCTTTTCCCTTCTCTCTGGTGTTTAGGTCTAATCAACTCCTTGTGTTACAGTCCTAACTTTCTACATCTGGCAGCTAATTTTAGAGTTAACATGTTGGCTGTGAAAAGTTTGGAGTATTGAACATGTTACCTTCTGACAGCCTTCCGTAGTTCCTTAGAGGCAAGAAACGAGTCAAGCTGAGTCCAACAGGTCGTGAGTCACCCAATTATTTCGACTCATACAGAAAAGTAAATGTACCCTGAACCCGGATTTCCATTACCTCTAATGTTTTTGATAGTTTTTATGTAACGAGTAAAGGGTTCTTGTGATGTCGAGATTGGACCCCTTTCTTTATTTGAAACAAATCTTCGCATCAAGAACCTTTCAAAAGTACAATAGAAAGGGCCTACTACAGAACTCAGTATGTATAATTATGACCTACTATAAATTCTAGTTACATTCTGATACGGAAAGACTAAATGTTGGCTATAACCTTCTACTTTTTTTATATCATTTCATTTATTAGTTTTATGTTCCTTCCATATGATCAGTACTTAGAACTATAAACTAGATAATATATTTAGAACTATGCGCGGCTATATTTCCATTTTACAGTACGTATGAAAGAAATATGACGCTCATAATACTATCATAGAAAAATGTCTTTGCAATGAAGGCTAGAAAACAACTTGCCATACATTCACACATTGCTACCAGGCCACTAAAATAAAAAAGGTCTAAGCATTGTATCTTTACATGCCGTGAACTATCCATGAACAGAAGCATAGCTGCTGATCAAACCCAAAGCATTGCTGGTTAAATAAACAACGTTCCCAACCTTTCCTCTCACCACATTTTTCATTTTCAGGTCATTTGTAAACCCTTCAGAGCATGTGTCTTCATCCTTCAATGCTGCACTTACCCATGTTTGTATGTCGCTCATCACTAGCCCAAAATCTTTGGAACCAGGTCGATTCATCTCTACAAGAGATTTTTTTCATCTGGAACACAGAGTCACTCAGCAACTCCATGCAGTCTTTCATGGCTGCAACCTGTCGGGGAGCCATGCCATTCACTTGTGACAATTTCACCATTGACGAGGAGGTGGTTATGGTTGTGTCAAGACTGATAGATAGAGCAGTTTGGGCTAATAAGTTAGGACTCGTTTGGATTGCTCCTGCTTTACTTGACATGACAGTGAGTTGAAGCAGAGTGTAGGGTAAATTGTTAGACCACATGAGGTTTTGATGAATTCAACGCTTGGTTTTTCTAGTGCGGAGTTAAAACTAACGGACAAACTGAAAATAAGTTTATTAGGGCTAGAGAATTACTGGAATAAGATCTTTCCATATCTTGTTTGTTTGTGTTGGAGGAGGTAGAAGTTAGGAGGATGTGAGGAAGACTGTCTAGCACAATACGAAGTAGTGAGGAAGACTATGAATGTTGAGTAAATATACTCCAAATTATAGAAATGGAATGAAGGTATCTGCAGTGAAGAATATCTTCTAAAACTTTCCCTGTTAGTAACTTGGTCATACATGTCCACACATGGAACAGTTGCAACGTTTCCATTGTGTACCGCTGGGGATTCTAAATTACAATGCACTTTTCGGACCACTTGATACGCAACTTGAACAGGTATTGTTCTGGATATATAAAATAATGCAAAGAGCAGAGGCTTTTGAATATCTTGTAGATTTGACTCCTAATGAGGCAAGTATTCAAATGAAATTGTATCAAGTTGGAGGTGGCCGGGCTCGATAAGGTCTACAAAGGGACAGTTGCAATGTTTCCACCGCTGGGGCTTCTAAATTACAATGCACTTTCCGGACCACTTGCTATGCAACTTGAACAGGTATTGTTTTGGATATATACAAATAATGCAAAGAGCGGAGGTTTTTTGAATATCTGTAGATTTGACTCCTAATTAACGAGGCAAGTATCGAAATGAAATTTGTCTTGTTAACGTGCCTAACAAATTATTTCGTACAGTCAGAGGCGGAGACAGGGAGGGGGCACAAGGGGCATGTGCCCCCCTAGCGAAAAAAATTATAGTGTAAATTTCGAAAATTTCTGGCTTTTTTTTTGTAATTTTCCCCCCTAAGAACCAATTTGTAGTGTAAGTTCTAAAAATTATCAAAGTGTGCCCCCTCCAGCAAACCGCCCCTGCGTACAGTATGATAATGGACATGAATTCAAGCTGTCTGTATTTCACATTTCTCTAATATTCTTAAATTAGCTTAAATCGTGATTAACTTTTTGGAACTGAGATAGTGAGATCTCATTGGGTAGTTTCATTATCAAGCATTAGGCCGTAAGATGTAAGATGTTGCCCAACTATATTTCTAATTTAGCTGCAACCAAATGTCCTTTTCCCCACTTTCTGGTATTTAGATCTAATCTGCTTCTTATATATGTTATATGTCCAAAGTTTTTACTTATGGTAGCTAATACATGATATTGTTTTAAGGTTTACACGCGTACGCAGTCTATAAAAGACTGGTGTCTTGAATATGTTACTTTATCACAGCCTTTCATGATTCTTAGGACGCAAGTAATCTATGTACCATTTGTTTCCATATTGAAAGAGAGAAGAGTTGATTGAGTCTGATGAGTCGAAAGTCAACCAATCTCTTTTTAATGCTTAGTTCGTGGTAAATAGTTTTTGAAAACTGAAAACTATCAGGGTATTATGATGATACAATCTAACCATAAAAAAAAGGGGCAGGAAAAAGGTTTGTAGCTCAATCCCATTAATTTAGACACATATACTCTCAACCTGTGATATCCATTTTGCACTGCCTAATTAATGAAAGATGCGGAAGTGATTTTTGTAAACCCAAATTCAAGTGTTGATAAATGAGGGTAAAACCTCCGTCAATAAAAACCTAACAAGAGAATGACTTTTAAAATGTACTTTATTAATAATCTAAGAGTTAATTACAATGATAATATATATATATGTCCTAAGGGCATCCACTATGGTGGTTTATGAAAAAGTTTATAAAATTATAAAGAGGTCTAAAAATTTGTAAACCATCGTTAACATCTATTTCAAGCTTATGTGGCATGAAGAGGTCTAAGATATTAGACATTTTCATAATTTAATGCACTTGACTTATGTGAGATGTTTATAAAACTTGAAAAGGTTTATATATAGTGGAGATAGGTTTATAAAACTAAAAGGTTTATAAATTAATGTTATAACATAATTATAAACTTTTATAAAGGTTTACCATAGTGGATACTCTAAAGGGAAAAGAAATTTTAGGTAAAAAGAAACCTAAACAAAATAAAAAAAAAGGGAGTGATGCTCCAAAAAAAGGGAAAAGAAATTTTAGGTAAAAAGAAACCTAAACAAAATAAAAAAAAAGGTTATATATAAACCCTTTAACTTTCGCAAATAATAAAAATACTATAAAAACTGAAAAAAGTAGCGAAGAAGGCAAATGCGACACCCCACAATAAGTGGTGGCACTTTGGACTTAGAACCATGACACCCTTCAAGGGGTGGAGAGGTTTTGAGGGTCAAAGTCCCTAGGGTTTGCGTCATGGGATTTTGAGGTCAAAATCTCTCAGAGCGGCACCCTGAGGTTTTGTGGGTCAAAAGCCCTAGGGTGGTACCCTGGGATTCGACAGGCGAATCATCAAATAGCAATACTTTTTTTTTCTTTGCATGTCATCATTGCTTGATGTGATCTTTCGTAAGCTCATACTCTCTATCACTGCCCTCATCAGCTCCCCTCACTTGAAAACAAATCTACCTTGAGTTCTCATGTATAGTTGCTTCATCTACCTCACAAATCTTCATTATGAGATAACTCCACTACTCTATATTTTTAACACGCCTATCACACCCCAAGGATCAACACATGATCCTAAACGTCACGTTATATACTCCTTATCAAAGATCACCAAGTCTTCAGTTTCAATTTATAAGGTTTCGGCGTTCACCATGGAAACCTTATTGGGTTCTTGATTAACATATCTAAAATTAATCGATATTCAAAATGACATAACTTTGTACCCTTGATAGCTTTGGACTTGGTAGCTTCAACTTCAAGATTTTTCAAAACCCTAAAATCATTTGTCTTCTCTAGTACTTTAGTCGATGCTCCCACACTAGATGTACGTACTAACTTAAACATCACATTGATTTTCAACTTCAACAACAACCCATGTTTCAACAATTTTTCTTTAATCTTAACATCGGGCTTTGGCACTTAGGGTGTTGCTTTGGGTGAAACCATCTTAGTTCTCTTTCCTTCTCATGAGAAAAGGTAAAAATTACGCTCTATATCATAAAAACCCTAGAACTTTGCAACGACATGACTTTCCAACTGAATACGACAATCCTCAATGCCATCAAATTCACAAACTACCTCATCCTTATATGATGTTTGAATAAAAGTAGAGACCTTACTAACCCGGTTTCCTCGAATTGGATGTCACTATTGGTAATGTTAAGAACTTTGCCAATTTTCTCGACACAAAATTATTAACGCCATAATTGTCAATCATCAAAGAACATATCGATTTATTGACAAAAAAATTTGAAATGAATAACTTGATTGCTATTAGTTGAATCTTCATGTTCATCATTTCTTCCCATTCATCAACCCTCCTATTATAGAACTGGGACTCGTTGTTTGCACAATTTCCGAATCGCCTATGGTTGGATGAATTCTTTAACCTTCGTGTTTGCCACTCTCGTGATTTTGATGGTAGTTACCTCCACCTACGAACATGACACGTACTTTTATATAGACAGGGGAATTCCTTTTAAATGTGGATATGATTTTGATACAACCAAAATCATATCCATGTGTTCATAACACCATCCCCACCAACAATATTTTTCTTTTGAATTTTTTACACCATTCACTGTGAGGATATTAACAAGCTCTGATGCCAACTAACATAGGATGTGAAAACGATTCCTGTAAACCTTAATTAAAGGGTTGGTAAACGAAGGTAAAACCTCGAGCGACTAAAAACTAACAATTAAGAGCTATACGGAAAATACATCTTGAGTAAAAAGAAACATAAAAAAATAAAAAAATGTTCTAAATAAACCCTTTAACTTTCCAAAATAATAAATATACTGAAAACTGAAAAATGCTACGAAGCAGGCAAATGCGGCGCCACACAATAACGAGGGGGAGCACAATTTGGACTCAGAACCACGAAACCCCTTAAGGGGTGGCGCTATGGGGTTTTGAGGGTCAAAAGCCATACGGGTGGCGCTTTGGGATGTTGAGGGTCAAAAGTCCTAGGGTGGCATCTTGGGATTTTGACACGTGAAACATCAAACGACAATTCTTCTTGTTTTGCTTTGTATGCCTTCGTTGCTTGATGTGATCTTTCGGAAGCTCATCCTCTCCATCCTTGTCCTCATAACTAGTCTGTCTATTTTTTCACCTCTAATGTTTTTGACGGTTTTTCTGAGACAAGTAAAAGTCTACTTGTGATGTTGTGACTGAACTCTGGTTAACTAACGCCGAGATTATTTCTCTCCCAAAACATATTCCACATCAGGAATCTTATACAAGTAAATTAAAAAGGGCCTACAACAAACTCACATTCCCCGTAATCATATATTTTAGTTACCTCAAGATCAAAAACAGTTAAAGGGTGTTCGAATTAGACTTTCTTTATTTAGAATTTGCCCTAAGCCAACAAAATAAGCTAATCGAAACACCTTACTAATGTTTGACATAACCTTTTTTTTTTCTTTTTTTAAATTGTTTGAATTATCACTTGTATCGTCCGTTTCTATATAGTACTTCTACTTGCATTATACAGAACGTATACAAGTAATATGACACATGATGATAATAACCATAATATTTTCATATCAATAATAGAGTGCCTTTGCAATTAAGGCTAGCAAACAGATTGCCATACATTCAGACATTGCTACAAGGGAACCAAAATAAAATAGGTCTAAGCATTATATCTCTACTTTCCCTGAACTATTGGCGAAGAGAAGCATAACTGTTGATCAAACCCAAAGCATTGCTGGTTAAATGGACAACATTCACAACCTTTCCTCTCACCACATTTTTCATTTTCGGGTCATTCGCAAACCCTTCAGAGCATGTATCTTCATCCGTCAATGCTGCACTTACCCATGTTTGTATGTCGCTCATCACTAGCCCGAAATCTTTGGAACCAGGTCGATTCATCTCTCCAAGTGATTTTTTCATCTGGTACACAGAGTCCCTCAGCAACTCCATGCAGTCTTTCATGGCTGCAACCTGTCGGGGAGCCATGCCATGCACTTGTGACAATTTCACCATTGATGACGAGGTGGTTAGGGTTGTTTCAAGACTGACAGATAGAGCAGTTTGGGCTAATAGCTTAGGACTCGTTTGGATCGCACCTGCTTTACTTGACAGTGAGTTGAAGCAGAGTGTAGGGTAAGATGTCAAACCGCATGAGGTTCTAATAAATTCAACGCTTGTTTGTTCGAGGGCCGAGATTAAATAGGTTGAGGAACTCAAAAGAAGTATTATTATGGCTAGTGAATTAATCGTATAGTAGCCTTCCATATCTTGTGTGGGATGATATAGAAGTTTGGAGGATGTGAAGAGATGGAACTTTGTATAGCTGAATGTGGGAGCTAGGATATGAAAGTCAAGGAAATGCACTCCAAATTTATAGGAAACCGAATGTACGTATAAATGTTGATTATCTTCAAGTTTTTTTTTACCCTTTTGCAAGTTGTGATACACGATCTTACACAATAATTTGTGGATAGACCAAACTATCCATGTGGCCAAGCCATTTGCCAAAATATCTTCCAAGCAGCTCTTGACAAAGTGCAATTTTCATTTTTTTGTCATACTTCATTAAATGATATGCCCCCAACATTGAATTGTTTTTAATACTTTGATGTGGTTATTTTTAATTTAGGGTACTTCTCTTGGCATCTACTTTTCTTCAATAGCTACACGTACAGCTGCATATTTTTCCGTTGGTAGTTGGTAGAGTCTAATTCTTAGGTAAATCGAGCTTCATAGCCTGAGTTGTTAATTACCTACGAGTAGTATATGCACGCCAGACTACAGTTAGTGATAACATGTAATTCAACAGAGTGATGCTGTAAATTCTCTGGCCCTGTGTATATTTTGCCTTAATATCGCACTAAGTTAGTTTCTTTTGAAGAGTAGCCGACGTAATGTAAAGTGATTAAGTATTTAAGTTCATTCCAATGGTGGGTTCACCTGGGTCTAGAAACTGGATGGAGGTTGCAATGTGCAACAAGGTGGACCGTTGGGGCCAGATACCATGCGCTTTTTGGACCACTTGATATACAACTTGAACATGTATTGTTCTCGATAAATCTACAAATAGTGCGACATGCGGAGGCATTTTAATATATTGTTGATTTTTTAAATCTTAATGAAGCAAGAATCTCAATGTGCTTACAAGTTATACATAATACAACTATGGAACTGTAAATTATAAGCTGACAACTATATTTCCAATCTCTCTTATGCATATGACGAACACTAGTAACTTCTTGTTTGCTACTTTTGGAACTAAGATCTTGTCGGCTAGTTTCCAATCCCTCTAATGTGTATGGTGATTAAGTTTTGGAACTGATCTTGCTGGCTAGTTTTGACTGATGAACACTAATAACATATCTAGACAACTTTTAGATTATAAAATGGTCGTTTTCCAACTTTTGGTCTTTAGACAACTGGATCTAGTCTAATTTTGATGTTAGTCATTAATTAATTTTTGAATGCAATCACTAGTACAACAAATTGAGTTTAGAATTTACATGAGGTGTGTGCTAGAAGGGAGATTTTTAAATGTTGCATTATGAGTTATGATGTCCTTTCATGATTCTTTAGAGGCCAGTAACCTATAGACCATTTGTTTCTTATTGATCTTTGTCTCATAGCTATTTATTACAGTACAACTTTTGAATAATAAAATAGAAGAATTATTCAACAGTATATAGTGGCCCAAGCCCGAATGTGAGCCTTTGACGAGGGTTTCATCATTTAACATATCCATTAAAGCTATTTGAAAGCATAGCTGCAAAGTGTCAATTAGCCAACCCGAGCTTTGACATATTGATATAATTTTGTGTTTGAACTATACTCGATCTTCATGTTTTTACGTTGCATTATACATAGTTAATAAATAAACACAATACCTTATGGGTAACTCTATAATCTAACAGTTTTGAGCATGTCATGAGAGAGATTTAAAAACAATTCACAAGTTCAAATAACTTGTAAAAACGATATCCATGTTTGATAAATACAAGTTTGATTCACACCCAACCAGAAGCTACTTAGGTTTCAAATATGAAAATGCCGAGAATCCTTGAGAGCGATTATATTGGATAAAAATCTAAGCCAAGCAAATGAATAGTTGGCATAGTATATATCTTACTAACCACAAACACGCCTATCACTTAGGGGGATTGCACCCATTGCCTCTTCATGCCCTATTATTGCTGTTAGACAATGATAAACCTCGTGGGTATAATTTTATTATTGATCACTATTTATAGAGTACAAATGCATAAAACCCTAACCCTAATGGACTTAACCCACAAGCCAGGCTTAGGCCTAATCCATCTTATACTCCCTCACAGTTCGAGCGGCGAAATCGCGAAAGCTCGGACTAGAGTAGTAAACTACAAAAACAAAAATAAAACATTAACCTAATAAAAACATTAATGTAATAAAAAAACGAACTGACTCGTGACCGAAGCACGAACAACAATATAAGATTGTGTGGATTTGTGACCTTAGCACATATCACTAACACAAATCACGATTGTGTAGATTTTTGATATTAGCACAAATCACCAACACAAATTACGGGATAAATCAAAGTATTATGGACCAGAATAAACCAAAGTATCCTACCGAAGAATAAACCAATGTATTCTCCACCTGAAAACAAAATAAAAAGAAACATTTTTTTAATAAACTAAAAAAAGACTTGAAAACAATAAAAGAAGGAAACATGACGTGAGATCTATTGCATGAAGGAGAAATCTTACACAGTTGGTATGCAAATTATATTAGCATATTAGAAGCAAACGGAACCAAGCAGCCAAACACTTCGTACGACATTTAGTTTTTTTTTCTTAACTTTAAGAGAAGATAATGTTGGTGGCTAGGGTTTGACGGAGTGACACAAAGGAGATAGCTCTACGTAGCCATCTAGGTCTGAGGATCAGACCCGCTCCGATACCATGTTAGACAATGATAAACCTCGTGGGTATAATTTTATTATTGATCACTATTTATAGAGTACAAATGCATAAAACCCTAACCCTAATGGACTTAACCCACAAGCCAGGCTTAGGCCTAATCCATCTTATACTCCCTCACAGTTCGAGCGGCGAAATCGCGAAAGCTCGGACTAGAGTAGTAAACTACAAAAACAAAAATAAAACATTAACCTAATAAAAACATTAATGTAATAAAAAAACGAACTGACTCGTGACCGAAGCACGAACAACAATATAAGATTGTGTGGATTTGTGACCTTAGCACATATCACTAACACAAATCACGATTGTGTAGATTTGTGATATTAGCACAAATCACCAACACAAATTACAGGATAAATCAAAGTATTCTGGACCAGAATAAACCAAAGTATCCTACCGAAGAATAAACCAATGTATTCTCCAACTGAAAACAAAATAAAAAGAAACATTTTTTTAATAAACTAAAAAAAGACTTGAAAACAATAAAAGAAGGGAACATGACGTGAGATCTATTGCATGAAGGAGAAATCTTAGACAGTTGGTATGCAAATTATATTAGCATATTAGAAGCAAACGGAACCAAGCAGCCAAAACACTTAGTACGACATTTAGTTTTTTTTTCTTAACTTTAAGAGAAGATAATGTTGGTGGCTAGGGTTTGACGGAGTGACACAAAGGAGATAGCTCTACGTAGCCATCTAGGTCTGAGGATCAGACCCGCTCCGATACCATATTAGACAATAATAAACCCCGTGGGTATAACTTTATTATTGATCACTATTTATAGAGTACAAATGCATAAAACCCTAACCCTAATGGACCCAACCCACAAGCCGGACTTTGGCTTAATCCATCTAATAATTTCAACAAAAACGTATATTAGCCAAAATACTAATTAGTTTTTTTATTAGTTTTGGCTAATGTTCTCAAAAGTAAAAACTATATATGAAGAATATAAAGCACTAGAATATAAATCGTTACATTAATTAGGGTTAAATGTCATTTTAGAAAACATTATTCATTTATTTATGAAATAGGTCCTTATAATTAAGTTAATACTCAAATTACCCCTTAATTACTTATATGAATTTATTATATATTAAAGCTCGAAGCTTGATAAGAGCTCGAGCCGAGCTATTAAAAGCTTGAGCTTGGCTTGTTATAGGTTTCGAGCTAATTTTGGGGCTTGAGCTTGATAAAAGCTTGGCTTGATCGAGTCAAGCTCGAGCTCGAGTTGCTTGATAAAAGCTTGGCTTGATCGAGTCAAGCTCGAGCTCGAGTTGCTTGATAAAAGCTTGACTTGATTGCAGCCCTAACTGAGACAACGGGAGCGAACCGTCAGGAAACAGTAGTCTTATTTCTACCTCGGGAATTTCCTCGACCTTTCTGAATTATGAGTCAACGGGAGCGAACTGTCAGGAAACAGTTGTCTTATTTCGGCTTTGGTTTATTACATTTTATCATGGCCAAATTTCAAGTCCTGTGGTCTTTGGCTCACGGTATTACCCTTCAAATACCCTTTATTAAATAAACACTAATAATATGCTTACATTTGAAGAAGAAGAACAGAAATAAAACTTAGCTTCCCCTCATGATCTCTATTATTGGGGAGGGGGGTAGAAAAAATTCACTAAATCGTATAGGGAAAAAAAATCCTTGACTTGGCAAGGCACACTAAAAACAGATTCCCCTAGTTATAGTTTATTCCTAATCTTAAAATTACTATTGTACACTTAACCCGCCTAAATATTGTTTAAAATTTACTCTATTATCATTACACATTCAATTATTTGGTTCATTAATGTTTTTTACTCGTACAAGAGAAAAGAAGTGTTAAGGTTAAGCATGCAGTATGTATTCTTTTATCTGTTAACACTTAATTGGTTTCCAAAGGCAGCTAGCTGATTAAAACTGTATTTGCTTTAATTATATTTTTTCTCTAAATGAATATTTTATTTTTATCGATCTCAAGAACAAAAAATATTATGGGTGTCGATTCTTGTAATTGGTTCCTTAAAAAGTGATAATTCTACATGTTATTAAGATTTCCAATCATTTCAAAGATATGTTTGAAAATTTGGAAATGGTTAAATTATGATTAGAATTATAACACGTTGATAGCAATGATAATTAATAGTTTCACTCAGTAGAGTACAACACATTTTCTATATATCAATGCTATCAATACTTTACATATATAGGAATATAATTGACCATATTAAACTTTTGTGGTTTTTTTTTTGGTGAAAAGGTGAATTTTATAGATATTAGAAATTCCAATTTAACATAAGGGGGTAAACTTGCCTACATCATTACAGGCACATCACATACAAATGAAAGTATACTTAAAACTATGGATTAAACAAAGATAAAAAATTAATACAGCTTTCTCAGACATTGCAGCTCTTGAAAACACATTGTGTTGTGCCCCAAACAATATGATTTCACCTGATTTCACCCAATACCCCATAAGCTCATGGACTATCATTTTCCTAAAAAACTCCAATTTCCAACATATAGCATTCAAAACAACAATCCACATTACTCATATTGAGGAGAAGAGCAGCATCTCATGAAGGATTTTAGCACCATTTCACAAGTAAATTGAATGGGCTATAACCAAAAATTTGGCTACATTTCCTAGCCATTCCATCATAATTCAAAACCAGTAGCTTCCCCTCACTGATTATAGAAAAAGATGGAAGAGGACTAGGCATCACTAATATGGGAACACACACCTTCATTTACAGCCAACCATACCTCCTATGATAGTGTATTTCTTGGACCAAGAAGGTTCATCTTGCACACCTCTCTATTCCAAGAAACATACACCATCCGTCAAGCCATTTACCCTTCACATTGAGTAGCCCTACCTTATGGTACATTAAACTAGTTCATCTCCAATTTTGATCAAAAATATAGGATTCCAGTTCCCCCCAAGGCCAACTGGAAAGCTATAAGAATCAAAAGGAGGATGACCCAGAACAACTCCAAGTTACAAGGACTACTCAATGCAATGGCCTGCATAAAATGAGGATGGGATGTATGAACAGATCCAAACACACCTTAATCCCATACTCTCAATACCAAGAGATCATATACTATGAGTGAGCTTTCCTTTTTCCCATTTTAATCCCATTTTGTGTATTTTTAGGCTACACTAAAAATACGAGTTCTTCATATATTTGTAAACTTTTGTTTAACTGTATTTTAAATATATCTAAGCATTAATACTCCAATTGAATTCGTTCAACTAGCTGCCTAGAGAAGCATAATTATTGATCAACGCTAAAGCATTGCTAGTTAAGTGTGCAACATTCACAATCTTTCCTCTCACCACACCTTTCATTTTAGGGTCATCCGCAAACCCTTCAGACATGTCTCTTCATCCTTCATTGCAGAACTAACCCATGTTTGAATGTCGCTCATTACCAACCCTGAACCTTTGGAACCTGGGTAAGTCATTTTGTCAAGTGATTGTTTTAGCTCATACACAGAGTCACCCAACAACTCAATGCAGTCTTTCATGGCAGAAATCTCTCGGAGAGACATGCCATGCACTTCTGCCAACTTTACCATCGATGAGGAAGTGGTACAGGAAGTGTCAAGGGCTACGGATAAAGCTGTTTGGGCTAATAGCTTAGGGCTTGTTTGAATTTCACCTTGACAGTAAGTTGATGCAGAGTTCAGGGTAATTTGTCAGACCGCATGCCGTTTTGATGAATTCTACACTTGGTTTATAAGGGCAGAGATTAAAATGACGCATAATGTGCAGAGTAGTATTATTAGGAGAATATTAGGTGCTAAAAATTTAATCGATGGAACTTCCATATTTTGTATTTATGTGCTGAAAGAAGGTAGAAATGCTAGTATGAATATCAGAATGTGAAAGGAGAAATATGCTTAATTCAAGGTCTAAAGCTAATGAGGTAGGTTATGGAAGTCAACGAAGCATGCTCCAATTTATAGGAAACCAAATATGGTTGCATGAATGAGGTTATCCTCTTAAACTATCATTAATTAAATGTAAGCATCTAATGGCCTTATATTTCTCTTACAATAACGTGTACATGTGAATTTGCTCAAATATCTTCCAAGTTGCTCTTAACAACTTGCATTTATGCAATCTTTATCCCTGATATATTGTAAGATATGCTATGAACTTTGATACATGTTAGTTTATATATAGTTAATATAAGCCGACATAACAAAAGACGATGGTTACAACTTGTGAGATATTTATCATTTTGGTGGGGTCAAGAGACGATCTGAAGATTGCGAAGTAGGATAGCTGGGTTCCTGACCACTTGGTACTAATTGACTTGAACATGTACTCTATCTGTTTCAGATACAAGCATTCTTGTGGCTTATCAGATTAATATCTACTATACCATTACTGCAACAACGTGAGGGATATATTTGAGATCTTCTAGCTCTATATATTTTGAAGTCAGGATTCAACAAGAATCCAAATACAACTAGTCTTATTGATAGATGTGGTTAACAAAACTATACAGTAGAATATGCTGATGTACATGTAAAAGACCTAGCTAGAGTTACACCCACCCTAACTGTATATATACTCAACGATGATAATGTTTGGAACTAAGATTTCTTCGGCTATCCTTTGACGGTAGTAGTCAAAACATCCGAACATTATGTACACCTCGTTTCCAATTGCTTTGGAACCAAATGGCCTTTTTTCAACTTCTATCTCATCAGATCTTATCGTATTTACTATTTTAAAATCCTCATCTTACTTTTGAATTTCCGATCATACATATATCATACTCCCCCGTCCCATAATAAGTATCCACTACTATATATAGATGTCACACATAGTTTTAGAAAAGTCACTGTCAAACCAGTAAAGATGTCTATCTTATGTAGTTATTATAAATGTTTTGATTTGTTAAAACTTGAAAGGGGAGACTTAGTTTCAGGACAAACTAAAATAAGATGATGAACTCTTACTTATTATGGGATGGAGGGAGTATGTGTGAAAAATGTGACTTCTAAATACATGACCTTATCGCTATTATGGGGCTATTAATCCAAGGTTGTAAATTAATATGTAATTGTCTTGATTTCGTTTCAATCTTCTTATTTAGTATTGTAGATTTGCGATAAATATTTATGCACTAACATAACCAATCATTATGTAGACAAGAAAATGGTTGCATTTGCTTGTTGGCTCTCACAAGTAAATATTTTAGAAAAAACAATTCATTGTTCAAGTAGACTTAGATATGAATTAGCGAATAACAAAACTTCATCATCCTTACTTGTGGTTTTTCGGATCTTATTACTAATTGACAATCATGGTGCAGTTGTCATTTGTTAGTATAGAATAAATACCTGTTTACCCAATTAGTCGGTTGTGCTAAAGAGAAGTAAAACAAAAAGCTATCTTGGTATTCTGCATTACAAAGAGAGCTTTATTTCTACATTCATATTGTCACTAGTACTAAGAGAGAGCGCGAACACACACACACCAGAGAACGTTGTTTGTATCTTATGTACTTACAAACACGTCAAAACTATATATCTTAGATTAGGCATCTTCAATTCCATAATGTCCTTTTGGTATATTGCGAAGTTTGTATTTTAATCTGTTTGAGGAATTCAAGGAATTTGATGTCCAGTTGGCGTAGATCATCTCAAAATGTTTTTGTCTTTTTGATAAAGCTTCTTCCAAAAAATTATATCATTTTGAGGGGTGTTGAGACTTGAGTCCTGGGGGACATGGGACCATTTCCACTCGACATATACTTCATCAATATCCTTAAAAGGACCCACATTTCCCATGTATGGATTGAATGATAGAATAGCATTCCCATGTATCTTCTGTCAAAATCACCTCATGATGGATTGGAGATATGTAAAGGCGGTAAAACAATAAAAAGAGGATATCATTCTTAAAATAGGTATCTTTATTTACATTTTAGACTTCTAGTTTGCAGAAATACTATGATATATTTCACACAATAATACATTGCATTTTAAACTAATGATAGCAATAAGTAGCCAATATTACAGTCACACATTACTTCCAAATGCACCATATATAAGTGTTCACTTTAATCCTACATTTAACTACGACTTTTACTCTAGTATTTGAAGTTTTGTTTACTATATTTGAACCAAATTTTCAACCATGCATCATATATGTGATACCTTGATCTACCCATGTACAGAACTAATAGAAGCATAATTGTTGATCAAAGCCAAAGCATTGCTAGTTAAGTGCATAACATTCACAAGTTTTCCTCTCACAACACCTTTTATTTTTTTGTCATTCGCAAACCCTTCAGAGCATGTGTCTTCATCCGTCATCGCAGAACTAACCCATGTCTGAATGTCGCTCACTACTAGCCTAAAATCTTTGGAACCTGGCCGATTCATCTCCTCAATAGATTTTTTTAACTCATACACAAAGTCACTAAGCGACTCAATCCCTATTTATACTTATGGCGGGTTAATTCAACTAGTTGAACTCGCAGATGAGGTTAAATAGATCAAGACATCCCAAAGAAGCTGTGCCTTCTTGCAGAATCCTCCAAGTTGCATTATGTTGGGATTGATGACGACTGGAAGTCTTGAATGTATTATGAACCATGGCCAGTCTAAACCAACTTGTTAATTATCTGTTGTCCCTTTATTAATCTGTTACTAATTATAGCTGTGTATCCATGATTATTTTTCAGTCTGTTTTATGGTCAATGATATGTGAGAAATCACATATCTTTATTATATCCAAAATGGCCCTTAAATGATCAAAATGTGCAAAAATATGCTTGTATTTGTGTATTTTGTTGTTTGTGAATGTGTAGGTACGGATAGTGCAAAAATCACAAGAAAACGGTCAAATCTGGACAAACACGGACACGGGAACGAAAAGAGTGCAAAAGAGCCGGAAGTATTTATCAATGGTCAACATAGTCAATCCTTGGTCAACACTGGTCAACCACAAGAAGACAAAACCCTAAAAATACAGTAAACAGCCCCTTAAGGAAAAATCATTTATAACATAAAAAACGTAAAGCCTTAACACCGCACTTTTAAATAATAAAGAGATAACGTCCGTTTATCTTCTATAATAACACCGAACTAAAACCACATGGCCCAATCCTTTTGTTATAAGACCCGGGCCCAGGTCAACGACCCAATTCCCTGAGTCAAACACCCCTCCTATTCAGTTAAAAAAGGCGCCAAGGGAAATTTACTATTCATCGTCGTTCTCGACAATTAACCCCACTCAAATCAAAGGGTAAAATCAAATTGATTGCGTGGCTCAACAATTCAAGCACCAAGCTCTTATATGGCAAAAGGAAACGTCACTTGAGGCTCTTATTGGTCAAAAATGGGACAAGGAGGACACATGGGCATTGAAAGAAGCACACCAATGATTGGATGCTTACACTAAATTTAGTGCAAAAGAAGCACAAGTACTCTGACACACGGAATGCCACGTTGGCAATTCGTTTGCTCATCATATCAATCCAACGGACCATAAATAAGATCAAAGGATTAAGGGTTAAGATCATGGATAAGAGGAGCAGGCTAGACTCCTAGAAGCTTCACTCCAAGGCTATAAATAGAGAGCAAGCCTCACACACACAACATCTTATCTTCTTTTTCCCGTTTTCAGTAGTTGGTAGTTTAAATAAAAAAAAATCATTTTCATGTAATTTGCTCTTATAGTTTTTATTTTTAAAGTTTTGTATTCAGTTTTAAATCAATAAAATCATAGTTTACTTGTTCACAGTCAGTTTTTACCTATAAGCTCTTATATATCTCAAATTCTTTTGTTCAACTATTTCAAAAGCTACTCTTATAAGCTTTCTGAGTCTCTAAGCTCAGATTGAGCTCAAATTAGTCATTTATACTCAAACTCTTAAAATCAGATTAATACCTAAGCTATATGGATCTAAGCTACTTGGATGATAAGCTTACTCTGGAAGAGCTTATTGGACTTTACTAGCTTATCCTTGTGATAAGCTAGAGCTTGTTGATAGCACTTTGAGCAAATTAAGCCTTTGTTTAGCTAAGGCATTTGTAAGTTTTCACTTATCTTTTCTGTCCTTAATTTCATAGTTTAAATCTGCTTAATCTGCTTATTTGTGCTTAAATATTTATATTTGTGCTTATTAAGTATGATTGAGTATCTGTTTTCAAGTTTGATAGCTTAAATTTTAGTTTTCTTCATAATGTCTTATAAATCAATAAAAATCCAAAAATATTAGCATAACTAGTAGCTTAATGATTCTGGCTTATTTGATTAATGGTATAAGCTCATAAGGTCTGTTAATAGTTGTTTATCATCTGGTAATCAAGTTTTATTCATTAGATTTAAATTTCATAAGCTTAAATAAGTTTCATGAATATCAAAGGGATGGTTAGTGCTGCTTGAGGTTTCTTGATCCTTAAGATTTGATTTAAAACTCATTAATAGGTATGTTTGAGCTAAAATTTTTAGGTTAGATTAGAGCTAGCTGAGTTTTCATAGTATAGTTTAGAATAAGCTTAAAATCTGTCAGTTTCATTTACATTATAAGCTCTTTTTTATTCTAGTCATGGACATGTCCTATTTGCATTTAGTTTATTGATTTAGAATGTAGTAAGTTTAGTTTAATAGCCTGCACTTGTTTGAATTGCATCTTGGTCAATTTGGTTGCAAACTGCATCAACAGTTTTAAAAAGACAAGTAGTTGTTTTCAATTCAATAATTCAGAGGGTATAAGTAGTTTATAGGATTTGATTTTTGGTTTACAAATAGGTCTAGGGTCAGTGTCAATCTTTTTCAACTTAGTTTTCAAAAAGTAGCTTATTTAATTATTTGTTTTTAGCCTTTAAATTCAGCATTGTTCATTTTCAAAACCAAAAGTAACTAAGTGTTCTTAGTGTATAAGCATTTTTCAACAAGACTTTTCATTAAGCTCTTGAATTTCAAAATGGTTATAAAAAGTTGTTTTAAATAGTATTTTAGGTATACTTTTTAGGGTAATAAGCCAAAAGTCCAATAGGATCATTTAGCTTATTAAAAAATAAGCTCAAATGTGCCTTAAGGGGCTGTGTGGTTAACAGTTTACACCATTAGTGCTTACTCCTTTATTCTAGCTTATCTGCTTATTGTTATGGCTTATTTAGGTTTAGACTAGCTTATTAGTTTAGTATAATCCCATTTTAGCTTATTTGATTTTGTCATTTGCTTATTTGACCTAGTTTACTTTCTAGTGTAAAATTTTAAGTGTTTTTAAGCTTTTTAGCTTTTCTATCTTTTTAGCTTATTGTCATTGCTTATTTTTGATCTTTTGTGCTTATTAGATATAGCTTTTCATCTGTTTTAGCTTATTTGTCTTTCTCATTAGCTTAATTTCCTTAAAAAAGCCAAACGGTTAGTTTTCTTAGGACTTAGAGTATTTTAGCTTATTCTTGACTTACTTAGCTTATTTCTGTGCTTATTTGAAGTTTATAAAAAATGTTGCTATGTAAAAAGTGCTTATTTTCAAGTTTTTTAAAAAGTTATAAAAAAATGGCGAAAATAAAAACACTTGGGAAAGTGGGAAGCCCCGGATGAGCAAGGCTCGAACCCGGGACCTCTATCACCTTCACCAAGTGTTTTAATCCCCACACACACAACCATCACGCTACAATAGCTCATCCGTTAGTTCTTTGCATAATCTATCTTTTATATACACTTTAGCCCTTTTTGGTTTATAAGCTGTTTTAGCTTATTTCACAGCTTATTTGATAAGTTGTGTTTCCAGACTTATTTTTCTTAGATTCTTCTTTGTTCAAGCTATTTTCCGTAATTTTTTCAGATTTTTTATAAAACGTTTAGTATTTTTTATATTTAATTTTCTTTAATTAAAAACTTTAAAAATTCATAAAAAATTATAGAAAAGTCAAAAAAATATAATTCTTTTTTAGAATTTTCTTTTATCATATAGATTCTAGGAAAATTAGTTTTGCTTCCGTAGGGTTTAAATTGCAAAATTTCATTTTTTAAAGAACGAGATTCATTCCCGTTCACGTTTTTCGTGTTTTTAAGCTCAAATCAACTCCGTTTTCATTCTAGTTTTCTTTAATCTTACTTTTTAGTTAATTAGAGTCTATTAAAAGTGAAAATTTCATTTTAAGTTTATTTTTGGAAATTTAGGGTTTTTAGTCACAGTTTAGGGTTTTCGTTTTACGTTTTTAGCTAAAATTTGTTTTTCCTTAAGTATTTTTAAGTTTTTGCCTTATTTTTCTTGTAGTTTTAGAAAAACAATATCAATCTTATCCCATTCAAACATCGATTCTCAAAACGACTCTCGACTTTCAATTGCTTTCCTCATCGGGGATAACGACCCGGGAATCATACTTCCGGATTACTATAACTGAGATCTTTTGATTCCTACCCTTCTTTTTATATATTTATAAGTATATTTTATATATATTTACTATATATTAAAGAGTGTAGTCAGAAGTGATCAAGTTTTTGGCGCCGCTGCCGGGGAGGATTGTCTACGATTGTTGAAGCCGTTTGAAAATTTTTGTTTGAAGATCCTTCCAAGAGAAGTTATTTTGTTTATTTTCATATAAAAAATACAAAAATATTTTTCATTTTTATTAGTATAATTAAAATATAAAACCAAAAATCTAAAAAAAACCAAAAACATAAAAACATTATCCATAAAAAGAAAAAAAATAAAATAAATTCACCAAGTTGGTAAAAGAACACCAACAAATAATACTTTCAATTGAAGTATTATCCATCAATAAGTTCCCGAACCAAAGATCAAAAACTTGCCTTTTGTGTCTCTTGCGACGTACGGCTCACCTTCGAAAGTTAAACAAACTCTTTTGTGCGTTTTTCTTTTGAAGAGTTACCGAGAAGCAAGTTGATTATTAGGTTTAAGTGTCTTATCTCATTGTCCGTATTTAAAATTCATTGTTAAAAAAAATAAAAAAAATTAGTATAAATTTTCTTTTTACATTTTAGTGCATGCGCACTCGTTCTCAATCTCGTAATTCTAACCGTCAACAACAACAAGTCAATTCGACTTTTGTTGAACCATTCAATCTTTGTGAACCTATTCCCGTAGTTACAATGGATGATAATTGTAATATGGCTCAATTGCTCGAAGCACCCACCGTGGGTTACGAGGATGTCATCGTTGTGCCAGAAATAACCGCGGACAACTTTGAGCTTAAGCAAGGTTTGCTTACCCTCGTTCAAA
>BQNB010118715.1:0-20940 GCA_026074375.1 Tanacetum coccineum
GATGAAATGATGATTGTATATGATTGAGAATGTTGTAAATTAAGTTATTACAACTTATTTGAGTATTGGTTTAGGTTTACAATGGATAAAAACGAAGAAACGGGTCATGGTTTAGTATTTTGCTCGGGTTAGGGTTTCTGACTTTTGTATTAGGGTTTTGAGTGTAAAAATGTGTATGAAAGCTAATGAGTGGAATAATTAGGGATTACACATTGTATATTGAGTATAGTTGCTTGCACAAGAGTGGTGGTGAAGAAACTGGAGGTAAAACGGCTATTTTAGAGATCATGCTTAATGAATTGTACATTGTGCCTTTAAGGACTTGTACTTTACTTGGAGGGAGTTTATATTTCAAATGAGATGTCATATTACTTGTATATATGCTTTAGTAGCTTGTACATTCATTTTAGATATTAACCGTTTATGGAATTTAGGGTTTAGAGGTATACGATAATGGTTTAAAGCCCGTTTTGAAATAACGTTGCGAATGGTACATTATAGGAATAATGTACTTTGTAAAAATGATATGATGATATTGACTTGACATGTTATGATGTTTGCTTGACATATGTGAAGATAGGATTGCCATAGATAGGTTGCGTAGCTCGTCTACTTTAGTATGTAAGTTACATGACATACTGAGATATTGACAATGCAAGTAATGTAATAAAGCGAAAAATTTCCCCGTACAATTGTGATAATAGTAAAATAAGTGATGAGAAATTCTGGGGGCGTTGTTATATCATGTAATAATAAACTCTCATGTTATATATCTACAAACTAGTAACTTAATATATGGGACCACTAGATATGTTGTTAATATCAGAAGGTTTAGAAAGATAACCTTCCCCTCTCTACCCACGGCTCAACAACAACTAGGAGGTCCAAGATCACCACTAAAAATCTTCCACTTGGGCTTGTATAACTTATCTCATTAACCTAAGCCATACCATGGTCCATAATGAACATAAACCTCCTTAAAACCCGCATCTTGTTTTCGTGACCACTATTGCAAACTTTTTGACCAACTAGCTCATATATAATACAAGTATACTTGTAAGAGAACACATACAACACAAAAACACTTGGTGAAAATCAAAACAAAACCCCCCTTTTACTCCTTCATAGCCCACGGCTCAAACACCCCTTATATAATAATCCATACCAAATTTTCTTCAACCTATATAAGCCATTACACATCATTCCTAAGATATACTAAGGTGTTTGCAAGCTTTGGTTAACCATTTGCAAGTATTTATCAAGGAAAGTAAGATTAGGGTTTCAAACCTAATCTAGGGTTTTTGTTATTACAAGCTTTGGTTTTGAGTCTAAAAAAGGGTTTAGCACTTATTTCTCATCATCATTATTCATCACACTAAGGTCATCTAAAGCCCTTAACTTTTCATCTTCATGTTTAAATGTATATATGATGTTATGTAGTGAAATTACCATTTAGGATTTTTAAACATGTAAAAAGAGTTTTTACTTGTGATAATCATTTTGTGCACTTTTACATATGTTGTAATATTGATAATATCATGTTAAAATGGATCTAATAAGTTGTATTATACCTTGTTGGTTAAGTGTAATATGATTATGTACAAATTTAGGGTTTATAAGCACTTCCAGCCATCCCCCCCACCCCTCTCCCCACCCCCCCCCCCCCCACTCCATCCAACAACCCTACACGTCCTTAGATAATTAGAAACATACCTTTTACTTAATAAGTTTCAAGTACAAGTAAGGCAAATGACTTGATAATATTGCTCATGGACTTATATTTATGTTATATGGATGTTAAAATGAGATTATAATGGAAGTATAGATATTGTACACCTTTGATTAATGTATAAAAAGAATTCATGGGTTAAACTAGTAATAAAGTTTACTTAGAAAGTTACGTTTTTAAATGTATGATGAAGCCTTGTTATCTTGGAGAAATACTGGACTTTGGACAAATTATGGACCAATGGACATTATATTATGTATGACATATGATATAAATACTTGTAAAGAAGTTGTGGTAATTTACTTGGTTAAAAAGTATATAAAACAAGTTATATAAATAAATATACACATGGATTTTAAAAAGGGCTGTTTGAATTCAAATCCAAGACAGTGGGTTTTACATTTAGAAAGATAATACACCTCACTACGATTCCAAAAAGATAAGAAACTCGAAAAATAGATTAATAATGAAAAAGATACGCTAATTACGAGTTATACGTTAATTAAACGGGTTTATAAAATAACTTTTATAAAAATTATATAAAACAGAAAGTTGATGTTTTTAATAGATTATACACATTTCTAGGATTCTAAAATGATAAGAATGGTAATTTTTCGATTAAAAACGAAGAAGTTATGAATTACGCGAGTTTATATACTTAAAATGTATAAAAATACTTTTATAAAACCATTTTTATAAAATTTACTGTTCATGACAGAAACATTTATTTTTGTAAACCTCATAAATAAATAGAACTTTTAATTACGAGAACGTGCTCGAAAGAATCGGTAAAAACGGAGCTATAACGAATAAAATACGACGTTTACGGGTTTTACGATAACTAAAACTATAAAAATAACTTTATAACTGGTGTGAACAGTAAAAAGTACTGTTCATTAGGGGACTAAAAATATGAAAATGTCAAATTATGATAACTCGTCCTAATACGAAAGCGTGGGCATAAGAAACGTCAAAATCAGGCTTAAAACGCGAAAGTTACGCCAGTTTTACTACAACGGAAATTATAAATGTTTTAACTTATTAAACATAAGTTTACCAAAACAATTAGATGGTGATTAGCTATATAGAATAATATATGTAGTAGTTACACAATGTGATTAGTACTTATACGACCTTAAATTAAATAGGTTGCATCTGATGATTTGTGTGACACATTATTTGTGATACACTTGATATTCGCTCACTCAAGGTGAGTTCATAGCACCACATTTTACATGATTTTGTTTTATAAGTTTTTAGGGTAAGAAACATGCAATGTTTTACAACTGGACACAAGTGGATACTTTTACATTATGATTATGTGTTGCCTAAGTTGCGCACTAGTTGAGCACATTACTCATGAACTGTCATTACTGGATGTACCCCCCCCCCCTTGATGCGCGAATGTTATGGAATAGATCTATTGGGATTGACATCCCGTTCGGGTGATTGCTATCATGGGCAAACGTAAAATTTTCCATGCTCGAAATAAGATGTTGTGGGTTAGACATCATCACAGGGCAATGTAGGCTTTTATATGTATTTATTTATGGTGATCTTTAGTGTCATGATGCTTAGGGCAAAGTTTATTACATTTTATATGTTGTTCGTGCATCTGTTTATCATTATCATACACTTGGAAAATCTTGTGGTCCTATAATATACGATTTATCCAAACCTATGATTCAACCTAAATTATTGTTGATGTTTTTAAAGCAATATTTTTTTTGGGGTCCGTAAGCACGGAGGTGCAAGGGATACATTGGTGGTTTTGATTTGGATATCATGCATTAAAGATTTTGTTCGGCATTAATTTTGTATACTGTTATGGGGACTAACGAATTCTTTGTATTTTGAAACTTTTTAGACAATTGAAGCTTCGGGCTTATGTAACAAATACTTTGTTAATTCCAATGTATCAGTTTTAAACAACTTTTTGGTCGTTCTATATATATCTTGTGTTATTGATCTATGAAGTAACACGCCCCGGACCCTTATTTCGCTGTGACCCAATTTAGGAGTGTTACACTTATGGAGGCCTTCCGCCTTTTGTTCAGCTGCGAGTAATGGGTGAGGCTCTCTTATGCATGCTTTGTTTATGTTTGTAAAGTCTACATGTAGCTTCCATTTCCCATTGTCTTTTTTCATGACCATGGGATTTGATACCCATGTCTGGTACTTAACTTCTCGCAAGATCCCTGCTTCTATCAATTCTTCTACCTGGCTGTGGATCGCTTTGTTTCTTTCTGGGGCTAGGCTTCTCTTCTTTTGCTTTACTAGTTCTGCATGGTTAAACACGTTTATCTGATGTTTGGTATTGAAAGTTTCCCCTTCAATCATTAATACTCTTGGTACTCCCATTATGTGGGCTGAGGTCCATGTGAAGACATCTACGTATCTCTTTAAGAGATCACGTAGCCTTATTTTTATTCTTGTTGGTAGCTGTCTTCCTATTGTAATCTTCTGTTCTGGGTACTTATTGTTTATCACCATCCTTTCTTTTGTATCTATGCAACTAAGGATGTTTTTCTCATTGCCTTGATATTTATTGGTTGGTCCGTCCTCTTCTTCTTTTGGTTTATGTGAGTTATATTTTGAGAAGATGGTACCAATACCTTTGGGCGTGTGAAATTTTATAGCTATATGGACTGTAGATACCACGATCCTCATTTGTTTCATAACGGTTCTTCCAAGCAGTAAATTATGTGGTGAAACTAATTTTATGATTATAAATGTGAGTGTTTTGGTTACCGCGATGGGGCCCTCTCCAATCGTAACCTCCAAGGGTATTTCTCTTAAAGGCCATGATTGTTCTGCTGAGAAACTAACAAGAAGAGTGTTTGAGTCCACTCGAAGTGATCTGATTGACGGTTTCAAGAAGCAATGTTCGTATATTATTTCACATGAACTTCCCCTGTCTAGGTATGCTTTGTTTACTTGCCTTCTTGATATGTACACCTTGATTAAGATAGGATCTGATGAGCCTACATTCGGAAGGGGTAGGAATGTGATTTCCCCTATCCCTTTGTAGTTCGTAGGCCTTTTTTTCATGTTATGGTTTTTTCCGCTTATCATAAGAACAGAAATTTTGTCGAGTGTTGGCTTTTTTTCTTCTTTTTTCTTTCTTCTGAGCGAGTACCAGTGGTCTTTTCTTTTTTCTCTTTTACCCCTTTTACTAGGTGAGCGAGCTGTCCAGATTTGACTGCTTCTCCTATTTGGTGTTTTAGCTCCCGACATTGGTTTGTTCCATGTCCATAGTACTTATGGAAGCGGCAATATCTCATCTTATCCTTGGACTAGTTGGCTCCAGGCAACCACGGAGGTTGTTCGAAGGTCTTAGCTGCTTTTTCTGTAGCAAGGATCTCTCTAGGACTTTTAACCAGGTTGGATAGTAGTTTGTGATTTTGTCCCTTGTAAGGGGAGAATCATCCTCTATCCTTTTGCCCAATGCTATTACCCCAAGAGAATTTCTTCGATCTTTTAAAATCGTCCCTTTAGTTATTCGAAACACCGTTAGTGGCCACCTCTATCGCTTTAACCCATGTGTAAGTATTTTCCATTAGACCTTTGTAAGTGGATGGAAGGTCCGTGGAGAGATGCTTGACCAAACTCCCTGTTCTCAAGGCATGAACAAAACTCGAGATTCGTTGTTCTTCATGTAAAACCAAGATCTGCAAGGTATCATCTGTATATCTGGTGATGAAGGCTCGAGTGGTTTCGCCTTTTCTTTGTTTGATGTTGTGGATAGCTAGATGTGTCTTCGTGAACTTCTTCCTTTTGGCTAAAATGCTATCAGAATTTTGCCTTGAGATCTTCATAATCGAGGTTACTACCTGCTTTCTGACTGTTGCACCATATTCTGGCGGAGTCTTTGAGGGTATATGTGAACATATGGCAGGCTACTGGCATTAACCATTTTTGCATCCGTATAGCCCTTTCAAAAAGGTGCGGGAAGTTATCTGGGTCTCCTTTCCTATCATAAGAACCAATATGGGAAGGCATTTTTAGTCCTTCTGGGAGACGATAATCCTCTATCTAGCATACAAAAGGTGTTACCGAACCCACAGGATTCAAGATAACGCCCGTTAGGTTTGGGTTGGTATACATAGGAACATTTGGTAATGTGTACATAGGCTATGTATAAACAGAATAACTATTTGTAGGCATATTTGTGGGGTACGCGAAACCATTGTGGGAAGGTATATTACTATTTGCGAAGGTTTGTGGTGCGTGCCCCTCTTATGGGAGATGGGCAAGAATTCCCCCCAAAAGGAGGTTTCCCAGTGGAGTTTACGTGGGGAAAAGTGTTGCCCATTAACAAAACTCGTAATTTATTGATAAGGGTGAATGTAAGTAGGCATGAACCCATTAGGTATACTCAAGCCAGTAGGTATGAAAGGTTGAGCATGGTGTGAGAGGAACGTACCGTTAGAAGGGAGATTCCCTCCTATGTTATTTGAAAGTGCTTGATCTCCGTAAGCGAAAGTCAGAAAAGATTGCAAAGGTTTCCCATTCTCGCCTCTCCCTAAATAGGCTGCTAAAAGTGGAGGGAGATTCACACTTTGACCTCTATTTCCTCTGGGTGTTGCTTCTAAAGGCCTTCCCCCTTCAGTATTCCTTTTGACCCTGCTTTCCCCTCTATTCTGAGCTCCTTTGAACCCCACTATTCTTTCCCATCATTTACAGATCTTGGGAGATGCTACTCGAAGAGGTGGAGTGGCAGCTCTGGTAGGCTCAGGTCTTGGCTCCATCTCTCATTCTTTATCGTAATCTTCGTTGAAGTACTCTAGTTCAGTTCAGAGGTCATTACTACGTATTTGCCTATGCTGGTCCCTTAAGAGAGAGTCAAGGGCTTCATAATTTGCTTTGACAAAAGTTAGGCTAATCACGAGATTAGGATTAGCTGAGGTGGGAGCACAATAAGCCATGGACGTGTTTTTAGGAGTGGTGGCGGCAAACATGGTGGTAGTTATGGCTACTACCGAGAAACCTGGTGGTGGTGTAATTTCTCTCCCGCTTGTCATGCCAGAAAAGAAGGTGAGTTATTTTGACAGTTACTAGGCTTGGTTTGAACGGGACTAATTGTTGTGGTCCCACGGATGGCGCCATTGATTGTGCAAATATGGGCACGACCAGGCTTCGATGAGATCGAAGAGTTCTTTGAATGATGGTTGAGTTGCCAAGCCTTGAATAACATGTGTCAAAACAAATGAAAATACTACGTTAAGTGAAGCGCATGGGGTGTCCCTGCGAATCACCTCCGGCGTGAGAGTAAGTATGTGCTTTGTATTTGGTAAAGTATGATAACGTTAGTAAGTGTGTGAAGAGTTCTAGCCATACCTGAATCCCTTACCATCTATTTATAGGTGTAGAAATGAGATGGGACGAGGCTTAGCACAAAGACCAGTGATCGTGGGGGTGTCCCACGATTTAAGGGGTGATTCTTGGGGTTGTGTACCACGATCTCTAATTTGACGGGAAGACCTTGATGGAGATGGAGAATGTGGGTTTGACTGTCTGACCTTTGCTCTAGTTTCGTCGAAGGCCCACCGCGAAGGGTGTAGGGCTTCGCGTGGCGGATTCCCATACCGGTAACCATCCCAAAGATGGTTTTACGCCACTCAAAACTATTCGAAGGTTATTGGTTGTAATTAGGAGAAGATCCTATTCGGGCTTCGAAGGGGAGGCCTTCGAACCGGATAGTAAGGTACGCCATCAAGCCCCCCAGTCAAATGTAATTTATACATCTATGTATGTATTGCTTTCGACTATCATTCACAAACAAGATCGAAGACCATGTCCCAAGTTGCATACACTAAACAGTGAAACCCACTTGCCTTGGGGTTAGTTGGGGGTTTTTAATGTAGATTACTCAACAGTCAGCCTTGGTTATCGTGAACTTCTTATCTTGATTTAAATTGAGTTTGAAATTAGAGAAGTCTCTGATCTCTTCCACGCGTGCGGTCTCACAGCTCTCTAGCTTCACCTATATAAATGTCATTCCCAAACCCTTTTTTCCTTTTATCACCTTCATTATTCAGCTCTCTTCTTCTTGAAATATTCTTCGGCAAATCTAAGGTAAGAATTTCAAAATCTATTTTTTAGTTATGAGTGCGAAGGATACCATAGCTATGTAGCGTTGTGGTTTGTCAGCCGAGGAGTTGAATGAATTCCTTTCTTCCTATCCCATTACTTTAGAGTATGATGTTATATTGCCCACATCTACTCAAACCATCTTCGACGCTCCTCCTGGTTATGTCGGCTTGTACACACTCTTTTTCTCTTGCCAACCTCAAGTTACCTCTCACTAACTTTTTCTGTGAGGTTATTCAGTATTTCAAAGTTCACATTTCCAGACTTAACCTCTTTGGTTGTGCCAAACTAACAACTTTTATCATTATGTGCAAAGCTTATAGTTGTGAACCCTTTGTTGACCTCTTTCAAGGTTTCTTCAATCTTTGTCGGGCTGGTAGCTGGCTAACTTTAAAAAAAGGTCTGAAAAACACATTCCAAACCTTCTTCCCATGGTCATTACTCGTATCGTGGGCTGGCATGAACGATTCTTCTTTGTTCAAGACTCTATTATCTATTCCAAGTACCCACAACTTCTACTTGATGAGAATAGGCTTAATTTAAAATCCTTCAAAGATAAGCTCCCTCTAAATATATATGAAAATCCTTATTTCCAATGTCTTGGTCGATATCCTACAAGTGTTTGTGTGTTTGATGATCCCATTCTGTTTTTAGCTCGCCTTAAGCCTTCATGGGAGTCTAGCCAACAATGGCCTGCGATCATTGTGGGCGGCAAGGGTATTTATCTTTCTTGATTATTCCTTTAGTCTTCTTTTTTGCTGATATATGATTTATTTCTTCGTTTTGCAGAGATTGTAACACCCCCAAAATAGGTCGCAGCGAAATGTTGACCGGGAGCATTACTTCATAATATCATTGCACAAGTCATGAGAGAATGCCATCTAAATGTGTCGTTTGAAAATTAATCTTGTAAAGTTTAGACTCCAATGCACTTCAAGTAAGCCAAGTATCTATATCACCTGAGAAAAACATGCTTAAAAGTGTCAACATAAAGTTGGTGAGTTCATAGGTTTAAGTGGATACATATGTAAAACCCAAAACTATATATATGAGCTTACTGTGTTACAAGTCTCACCTATACAAGACATGCAATGCATAAACTTACATATATAGGTTTTCCTAAAAAATGTATAGACACAAACCATACAAAAAGCGTTTGTTAAAATGTTGAAATCATTGATTTGTAAAGTGTGCATGACCATTTCAATCCTTATAATAGTCATCAAAATGTAAGTATGAATGTTGGACCGCAATTGTTTAAAATGTGTATGATAATTGTAATGCGCACAATATCCCAAAATATTTCAAGTATGTATTGCCTAGATGCAACATAAAGAGTGATTACGATTATTCCCCTAAGTTTATGAAACTACGACGTAGACGTATAAGTATGCCACTTTATTCAAGGTACGGTAAAAGTTCATGTGCATGTCATGCTGGCCCTAAGACGTATAAATCTGGTTTTTATAATCATTCCATGGTTCAAATTCGTACAAGTCTTTTATAATGTTTTATACCATATGTTATACATATTTTAGGTCCTTTAAACTGTCCATAAAGCTTGTCCATGATGAAGTGTCTTCATGATCTTTGTACATAAACTTGTAAATAAAACTTTCAACACAAATTAATTTGTAAACTAAGCATATAAATTCATTAGCACTTATATAAGGTGTGTACTTCCATTTTAAACATTATTTCACCATATGTGTATATAATTTTGAATCCAATATGACCTTGTAATATCTCATATATCATAAAAACAAACCTAGGTGGTGATTAACATATCTAACAAGTATGAAACATAAGTAAATGAATAATGGAATGATTAGGGTTTAAATAAACCTTAGAGATGTGTAGGATGATCAAGAACACAAAGAATCAAACCCTAGACCTCAACCCAAATTCAAAACCCTAAATGAAACCCTAACTTTCTTCTTGCTTACAACCCTTGTTAAACCACAACCCAAGCTTCCAAATCAATCCCAAACACCTTAGATATGCTTACTAATAATGCTAGAACACTTGCATCCTTGTAGAAATTAAAGCTATATAAAACCCTAATTTGTGAAAGTGAACCGTGGGTATGGAGAGTTTTTGAGAGAGTTTTGTGCCTTGAAAAGTTGCTAGTGAATGTTGTGTGTGTTAAATGAATCTAGGACTTGCTTTATATGGAAAGTGGTAATGCATAAAACAAACTTAACACATGATTTAGCTAGATGGTTTTGGTACATGTTGTAAGAGAGTATAAGACCTCACCTCCTACCTAGGAGGAGAGAGACACCTAATGTGAGGGAGAGGGAAGTACATGGAAAAGACAATTACTAGAAACTTGTAATTTAGGGTACATGGTGGGGTTTTAAGGATTCATTTAATTTATTTTGTGTGTTTATCACTTGGATCTAGCCATATGACTTATTTAGTGAGGAAATGAGTTAATTTTTATGTATTGGGTATAAAAGTGGGTATTTGTTTGAGTATAGATGGGTATTGGTGCTTCCGGGTATGCCTAAATGTATTTTATTACGAAACGTACGCGTTTTACGTAACCAATAAAAATAAAATATAAAAAGTTTAAAATTATACTCATAATAATTATATAACACTTGCTTGACGTAAACTTTTATTTGTTTGATGCCTATTTACATTGAATGTTGATTTTTACTTTACGCGATTTAACTAAACGTTGGAAATTAAAAGTGACTGCGTAAAAGTTTAAAATAAATATTTAAATATTTATTGACATAACAAGACGTGAAAATGCGGATTGTTACAGTCTCCTCGTGTTAAAAGAATTTTGTCCCGAAATTCAGGTTGAGTTGGCTTCCGAAATGGTGTTGGTGAAGAGGTGTGGGTTTCAATTCCTTGTATATACCACTTAAGATTTTTCATCCTCGACATTTTCCTCCTCAACTTAAATGTTCAAGTTTCAAATTTATTGATGACTAAGGTTTGAATCCTAGTGGTCTTATCCGTTCCTTTTGGCTTAAAGTGTTAGTTATAACATTCTCCTTTCCAGGGTGATAAGATTTCATACCTATGATGGCATTACCAATACTAAGTTCTATGGCATTTTGTTAACGTTGAATGGGTGATTTAGTAAATTCTCTAATGGCGAGCAAATTTGATAGCGAATTTTCCTAGGGCGACTAGTGATGTGTCTCGGCTTTTCGGCTTAGGATTTGATATAAGATGATGTCGACTTTATAGTAAGATGGTGTAAAAGTTTACCTAGTTATTATGATTATTAGCTTGATTCCTTGTGATAAATATGTTTTATGGGTACGCACACAAAATTTTTGGTTCTTCAAGAATATCAGTAGAAATTTTGAATTTTGACAAAAGTTTTAAGGTGACTACTCTCAGCATGGCATGGTCCTTCCTGAATGCATAGATGATCAGGCTATGCACCAAATATACATAGGTGATCAGGCTATGTATATTTGAGGGCTAACGATGCGATACTCATTTTCGTCAAAATAATGTTATGTATAAGGAAGTATCAAAGAGTTTTATAAGATGACAAAATGATTCATAAGGTGGATGTAAGGTTGTTGATAGGATGTTGATAAAATGGGTTGCGAGAAATTGTATGATGGTTTACAAGACAATAGCTAAATGACTCATGGGGTGACAATAAAATAATTTATGTGATGAAAAATGGTTTCATAAGGTAAGAACAAGGTAATTCATAAAGTGATAGTAACGTAGTTTCTGAGATGGTTGCAAAATAGTATATAAGATGTCAAGAAGGTAATTCATAAGGTATTCATGATATGATTGTGAATAGGTTATAAAATGTTAGTTCGTTGAACGGTGGTAAAATAGTTTGTCAATGATAGTAGAAAGGTTTATAAAATGATAGTTTATCAATCGATAGTAAGGTAGTTTGTTAAAGACATTGACTTTGTTTATGGGGCGATACTAAAATTGTTTATGAGGTGGTATCAAAATAGTTTTCGAAGGAATTACGTGACAGTTCATAATGTAATAGTAAGGAGTTTATGTTGTGGTAACAAATTGTTTATGAATTGATAACAAAACAGTTTTCAAAATTGACCATGGAAACAGTTTATGAGGGACAACGAAATAGTTTATTGTGTGATAGTGACATGTTTCATAAAATCATAATGTTTTAGTAAGTGGTTTACATGAATTCATAGAGAGTTGAAATGAGATTGACAAAGTTTTCATAATACCATTATTTGATAGATAATCGGGTTCATTGTTTCTTCCCACCAAAAGACTACATGTTTTCTTAATACTACAAATCTCCAATACAAGCTAGTACATAAATCATGAAGCAAGATGTTTATGAGTGCTGTCCAAACTGACTAGTCATGAGCTCCTTGAGTTTCCTGAAGTCCTCTCGGTCCTAGCGTTGGGACTCCTGAACCGCAGCCAACTGTTGCTCCATTTTAATACGAACATGCCTCTCACGGTTACAAGTAATCTTCTCGATTTCCTCAGTAGTCTTAATCCTAGCACGCAATGAAGCATTCTCTGCTTCAGCAATGCCTACTCTAAATCTCAGGGCCGTCAGCTCCTCCTGTATGGACACTCATAATAAATGCCGCCGTATGCCTCGTATAGCCTCCTCGTGTTGGGCTTGCGTCCTCACAACGGCCGCTGCAGGAAAAGAAACTACAGCGATGGGCTCTGGGTGAATGATATCTACCCTGATATCGATCGGGTCCCCAAGATTCTCCTCAGCAGAGACAGGAACAGGGGGTGCAACCATAACCTGCACAAGCAAGATTTTATATAAATCGTCTATATATGAAACCATGCAAGATGCGTGCAGTATGGAAGGCAAACATGATGCAAGATGATGTATGGTGAATGAATATGCACTCATGGCAGGAATGAAAACATGACATAGCGAAATGGAATGCATCATGGTATGGATGGATGATGGTATAATATCATATAAGATAGATTTATGTTCAGATAATGTTTGGGACATACGAGCTTATAGTATACTTTGCCTCAAGAAATGTTCTAGTATTTATATAATAACTCTTATATAAATGAGTGTAAAATATACGCAAGGTAGGGTAAGTATATATATATATATATATATATATATATATATATATATATATATACATACATATATATATATATAATAATATATATAATATATATATAAATGACACACAACACACATACATACATCCATATATAGAGTATATAAATAAGTATATATAAGTCATGAAAGCAAGTAATGTAAGCAAGTAAGCAAGTAGTGTGTATGCACATTGAAAAAGTTTGATGTGATACAATGTTTGTGAAAACGGTTATAGTCTAGGTAAAATATGCAACCTAGTTCTCTATAACCTTGGATCTGAATACCAATCTGTAACACCTCCAAAATAGGTCACAGCGGAATGTTGACCGGGAGCGTTACTTCATAATACCATTACACAAGTTATAAGAGAATGACCTCTAAATGTGTCGTTTGAAAAGTAATCTTGTAAAGTTTATACTCTAATGCACTTCAAGTAAGCCAAGTATCTATATCACCTGAGAAAAACATGCTTAAAAGTGTCAACATAAAGTTGGTGAGTTCATAGGTTTAAGTGGATACAAATGTAAAACCCAAAACTATATATATAAGCTTACTGTGTTACAAGTCTCGCCCATACAAGACTTGCAACGCATAAACTTACATATATAGGTTTTCCTAAAAAAATGTATAGACACAAACCATACAGAAAACGTTTGTTAAAATGTTGAAATCATTGATTTGTAAAGTGTGCATGACCAATTCAATCCTTATAATAGTCATCAAAATGTAAGTATGAATGTTGGACCGCAATTGTTCAAAATGTGTATGGTAATTGTAATGCGCACAATATCTGATTCGTCAATAGTATATATATAATATATAGGCAAACAATCAACCAATTACCTTTAGCCAAGGATTGGTTAAGAGTTCTCAAATTAAAATATATATTTAACCGGAAGTTTGATTTCCCGGGTCGTATGTCCCAACGAGGTGTGCAATGGAAAATCGAATGACGAATTGATAATCGATGTTTGAATTGAATGAGGATATGATTGATTTTTCTATTTCTACAAGTTAAATATGCAAAAACGATTAAATAAAACCTAAAAACGAAAGCTATATAACTTAAAACCTAAAACGGGCACGAAAAACGAGGGTCAAAAACCTAAATTACACAATTTAGACCCTAGAATGAATTTTTCACTTAAAATGGGTTCTAAGTGACTAAAAGCGAAGTTTAAAAAAAACTAGACTAGAAACGGAGTTCGTTTGGACCAAAAACGAGTCAAATCAAAAACGGGGTCAAATCCCGTTCTTTAAAAAGTGAAACTTTGCAAAAATGACCCTACAAGAAAACAAATATTTTTCCTAGAAACTATATGACAAAAGAAAATTTTTAAAAAAAAGTTTATATTTTTCTGACTTTTATTTTATTTTTTATGATTTTTTAAAGTTTTTAAACAAAATAAATTATAAAAAATACTAAACGTTTATAAAAAATTCTGAAAAATTCAGGGAAATTAAATTAAGCTACAAGGATTCTAGGAAAAATAAAAGGAAAGACCCAGCTTATTCCAATAAGCTGGAAATAAGCAAAACAGCTTATTGGCTGTTTAGGGGAAAACACCCTTAAATATTAAACCACTTGGGACTCTAATGAAAAAGTCCCAAGGGCGCAGCGGTAGAGGTGTTTGTGTATAAAGGGTTGAGGCTTGTTGAGGTCGGGGGTTCGAGCCCCAGCTCACCCTTGACTTCCAAGCTTCCCCTTTTGCCCTTTTTTTTCACACAAGTCTAAAAGACTTGTAAATAAGCACTTTTAACAAAGACACCCTATTTTTTTATCCACGAATAAGCCCTCAAATAAGCACTTAAAACTGACAGATGGGCCTTTTAAGCTAAATGGCTTTTTAAGCCAAATGGCTTTTTCTTTTTGCTTTCTAAGAACTAAAAAAAACAATTGAATTGAAACATAAGCAACAAGGCATTCAATACAATCAACAAAGAACACAATTAAACAAGTTGGAACCACTAAATAAGCCAGAGATGAGCTTAAAATCTCAGCAGTACTAACCTTAAAGTTAGTACTGCTAGATAAGCTCTTAAGTCTGCTAGACTAATAAAAGAGCTAAAGGCACAATGTAAGACTATTAAGCAAATAAGAGGGCTTAACTATACCTAATATGCCACTACAAACACAAATAAGCCAAGGAATGAGGATCAATAAGCCAGAAAATCAAAAATAAGCTATGGGCCTACACTAGCATGCAAAACAGTCAAATGGGCTACTTTGAGCTCGAATAAGAGCCACCTAGAGGACAACTTAGGGCTTGAAGCTTATGGAGCTTATAAAAGAGCTTATAGGCTTTCTAAAAAAACCAAAAGCTTAAACTGAATCCAATAAATTAGCAAAAAAAATTAGCTTGAACTTAGCTAATTAGATGGGCTTTTCAAGCTTAATATTAAGCTAAGAGATAGATTCCAAAGCCCAAATGGTTTATACCCCTAACAAGCTACATAAATCAGCAAAAAGAAAGGATTTTGAAAAATGATTAAGCCCTAAAAAATTCTAATGAAAAGGGCGGAGATGCTCAGCAGCTACTGATGTAAGGGCTTTTTTAAAAAGACAATGGCTTATTTCAGCCTTGTTTTTAAGCTAGAAAAGGACTTTAAAATGGGAAGCAAGCTTAAAAACATGAAATATGATAACTAAGGAGCTTATATGACAAAAATCAAACTTAAAAACTCATGAAACCTTATTAAAAAGGGCTGATGAACTATGACTTATTAAAAGGTTTTGGCAGAGAATGATAGAAATAAAGCAAAAGGCAAACTCTAAGACTACTTAACCTACTGCATTATATTCTAAAGGAAACATAAGCCGACTCTTAAAAACAACTATTTAAACACACATCAAAATAAGACAGATTAAGACATTATCAAAACCTCAAATTAAGAAAGTAATTTGAAAACAACTCAAAACTTACTTTTTACTTTTAAAAACTTTTAAAACAGACTCAATTAACTAAAAATTGACTGTTAAATTTGGCCTAATGACCCAAAGTGGATTAATACCACTTTTGCCCCATTTTGTACCCTTAACCCAAACACCCCTTTAAAGTGTCTAACAACCAATTTTAAACTGAATGCACAAGTTTTAAGCTTAAAAGACTTAAAGACAGATGGCTAATATGCATAGATGAGCACAAATAAGCACAAAGCAATTAATAATAAGCACTAGAATAAGCCCAAAAGTAATGACCAGTTTGTACACTAGTTTAGACAGTTTTAAAACAAAACTTTAAGTTAATGGCAAGCAATTAACAAATAAGCATGAATAGCATTAATGGCAACAATAACAGATAAAAAGCAATAATAAGCACAAAATAAGCAGGAATAAGCAAAGCTACAGTAGAATTAAGAAAAATGCAGAAAATGTAAAAAGGAAAAAACTTACAAAGGGTCCAATGACAAGGAACCTAAAATTAATCCTAACACCCCTAAGTCCACATTTCTGAATCAATATCAACCCATGGGTCCATCCAAAATTGACCCATTTTCCTTGCTTGACAGATTTTTTTTTGTTCTCTTTTTTTTCTTTTCTTTCTTTTCTTATCTTTTTAACTGAGTAGTTTTAATGAAATCACAGCTTGTAAAAAGCTTAACTAGTAACTTATGAAAGCTTATAATGAACTTAAAAACACGAATTGAGCTTAAGTAAAAGACAAGATTCGAAACAAACTAAAATTTCATTAAACGTGTAAAACAGATTACAATTTTTTGTAAAAATAATAAAACTAAGTTAATTTGATTAAAAAAAACTAAGACATGCCCTTAGGCTTACAAATGCCCTATTTATACAAAAACGAGCTAGGGTTTTGGTTTCTTCGTCTTTTCTTCTCTTCTTCTTTCTGTGTTTCTTTGTAGAGACAAAAACACAACTGTGCTTGTTGTGTGAGGTGATTCTAAAACAAATCCCAGCCTTCAATTTCTTTTGTGATTCTTTTGAGTCAATCACAACCATCGAAAAGCTTGGAAAGTGGTGGGATTGCCAACTTGGCAGTTATACATGGGGAGGTGGTGATAGTGGAGGAGGGGGAGATGTTTTACCCAAGGTGTTGTTAGTGTTGCAGGGTAAAGATGGGGGGGGGAGGGAAACACGTGAGGTGTTCTTGGGTTTTGGTTGGCGGGAAAATCTGTTTTGAAGTAACAGGGAAAGAGTTTGGGGGTTTGTCACTTTTAGTCCCTCAAGGAAATAAGGTTGATTGCAAGCTTGGTCCTTGTGGTGATATAGGTTTGAGGGTTTGGCAGAAATGCCCCCTCAACCTATATATATTGATTGCAAAATTCATCCCTTTTTAATACAACTCTAGGGGTTTGGCGGGTTTGGCGGGTTTGGCAGTTTTGGCCCCTAGAGTTATATTTTAATAAATTGCAAATTCAGCCCTTTTCTTTTTATTCTTGTAATACAACTTTGAGGTTGCTCACTTCTTGCCAATAGGGTGAAAGATCCATTGGACAAATTGGCAAGGTTGTACCTGAACAGGATAGTGGCAAGACACGGGATACCTGCCTCAATTATCTGTGATCGTGACGAAAGATTCACTTCAAATTTTTGGAGATCATTTCAGAAAGCTTTGGGTATAGATATTAGCATGAGCACTGCGTATCATTCGGAAACTGACGGCCAGAGCGAGAGAACCATTCAAAATCTCGAGGACATGCTACGTGCTTGCGTGATTGATTTTGGCAAAGGTTGGGTTAAGCATTTGCTGTTGGCCGAGTTTTCATATAACAACAGTTATCATGCTAGCATAAAGGCCGCCCTTTATGAGGCACTGTATGGTCGAAAATGTCGATCACCAGTGTGCTGGGCCGAGCTTGGGGAAACCCAACTGACTGGCCCGGAATTAATCCAAGAAACAACCGAAAAGATCGTCTTGATCAAGCAAAGGATGCAAGCTGCACAGGATCGACAAAAGAGCTACGCTGATCGGAAATGAAAGCGATGAGTTTGAGATTAGGAAATGTTTATGCATCAAGGTCTCACCTTGGAAAGGAGTCGTACGGTTCGGTAAGCGGGGCAAGCTGAACCCGATATGTCGGACCTTCAAGGTGGTTAGCAAAAGTTGGGGAAAGTTGCCTACCAGGCTGGACTTCCTCAAGTGTGAGCAGAGGTCACCATACTTTCCGTGTTTAATTGAAGAATTGTTAAGCCCGACAAACCAATAGTCTTTTTTTCTTTTTTCCTTCTTGTTTTTTTTACACAGACGAGCCATTAGTCATGCCGTTAGAAGGAATTCACATTGACGATAAGCTCCAGTTTGTGGAAGAGCCTGTTGAAATCATGGAACGGGAGATCAAACGATTGAAGCGAAGCCGGATACCATTGGTTAAGGTTCGCTGGAACTCTAGGAGAGGTCCTGAGTTCACCTGGGAACGTGAAGATTCGTTCAAACAGAAATACCCACAGCTTTTCACAAACCGGGCTTCGTCATCCACTACAAGGTCTTAAGCTTTGAGGACAAAGCTCTTTTAACGGGTGGAGACTGTAACATTTCTCAAATTCAGGTCATTTTACGACTCCTATTATTCGTCACTATTTATTTTGGCCCGATACGCGTTTACTTTTAATGTGTACTTTTAAGCTAAATCGCGTAGACTAGAAATAATCAATTAATGTAAACGGTCATCAAATAAATTAAGGTTTACATCAACCAAGTAATAAATAGTTATTAAGAAGATAATTATTAACTTTGCGTATTTTATTTTTATTGGTCACGTAAAAGGGTTACGTTTCGCAATAAAATACATTTAGACACACCCCGGAAATACCTAGACTTACCTAGACTCAAACCAATACCCACTTTTTATCCTTAAGCACAAAATTTATTCAAATCTTGTGTTAATAGCTTATGTTAGCCGAATGTGGGCAAGTTAAACCCACATGAAATCGTCCCTAGTGTATTTAGCTAGCATAAAATCCCCTAATGATCTTCCAAAGTACTAGTACATCTCTTGCTAATTAAAACTAGTACTTAGTGTCCCCTAACTAAGTATTACACATTGGTTAATAACCATTGTTCACTTCCTTTGCCCTCTAGGCCGCGGCTAACAAGAGAACACCACACAAAATCCTTAAGATTGCAAGTACCTAGCAAATCTTGTACAACATTTGGGTAATTAAGATTGGTACTTGAGTGGTTTAACTTAATACCATGTGTAATCAACTAGAAACCTTAAAACCACCCATATAGGGCTCGATTCTAGTTAAGAGAGAACCAAGGAGAGCTAACTAGCTAATGTGCTTATAAATATCACTCACATTATCACTAAATACATTTCCAAAACTCTTAAACTCTCTCTCAAGATAAACCATCTCCCTTTTTCTCTCTATCTCATTCGGCATAACAAATAACCAAACCAAACACGACCCACAATTCACTCTAAGGACACAAGGTAGCTTTTAAGATCGAGTATAAGGTTATAAAGAGGAACACGAGCTAAGAATTCGGGTATACAAGCTTTGGAGCTTAGGTCACGTACGTTTTTAAGTGTAAACGTATAGGGTTGCTTCATAATCCAAAACCAAGAACTCTAGGACCTTTTGTAAGTCACGACTAAGCCTCTCATGTCATTTTCATTCGTTATATTATTGTCTAGTGTAATAGTCACGTAAAACTTGTGTTGAATAGAGTACGTGGGCACGAGCATGCATGGTTTGACCCATGCATGGATCACGCACCCATATTTAACATACAATATACCTTGTGTGGTGCGTACACGAATTAAAACATGGTTAACATTCGAGTTAAGGCTTAACTCTCATTTAAAATACTAGAACGAGAACATTGAAGATCATTTGCTTCGTTTGTGTGAAATACATGACAACTATACGTTAACTTCTCATGTAAACATAATAACTTGACTTGGGAACACGTACATTGGCTTATTTGTCGGAAGCATGTATTAAATCGTGACTAATAAGTGGTAATGAGTGCTAAACAAAATTGTTAAAACGATAAAATCAAAACTAGTAACCCAAGGACATTATCCGGGTCACCTTTAGGCTTGGCAACCCATTAAGGGAGCCTAACAGGCCCATCAGACCTTGAAGGGAGGGCCTACGACTTATAAATAAGCTCTACGAGCATATTAGGGACTAAGGGTGCTTATTGAAACTAACATGGACCTTGACACAAGCTAGAAACATAACCGGACCCTTAACGGGCTTACTAGCCCATTAACGTGTCCAAACCGCAAACCATAAGCCACAACAAGCTCTAACAGCTTATTTGTAAGCTTACGGAGCTTATACAAGTTTAAAAGGGTTTAATGGACTTAAATAGTGTTAATGGACCAAACCTAAACCTTTAAAACTCCTTCCGGGTTCCTATTGTGCCCAAGAAGTCCAATAACGAAGCTTATTAGCTTATTGGATAAGCTGACCAAACAAACAGGCCCCATTTTGATTGATACGCCTAGAAAATAAGTTGGAAACACTAATAAAACCTTTTAAACCTATTTGGGTTTGAGTTATTAGGCTCACGAGCCCAATAAGCTCGGATAAGCTTCAATAAGCTCTCCCGAGCTTATTTTCAGCCTAACAAACTTAAATAGGCTTAATAAAGGCTTTTGTGCTTTTTAAATCCCAATTGGACCTTTAAATGACTTATTGGACCTTAACGGGTCCAATAAGGCCCAATAAGCTCATGAAGCCAAAATAAGCTCATCTGAGCTTATTTATAGGCTTACAACAACTTATTTGACTTATTGGAACTTAATGAAACATAATGCCACTTGTTAGAACTTAATTGGAGTTAAAATGCGATTTTTACAAGTTAAGGGACTAAAGGTGTCAATTTGCAAACTTAGGGGTTAAAACTGTCAATAACTGATTTTATAAGGTATTGTTTTCAAGTCATTGACGACGTCGATAAATCTACAATGTACCTTTTGTATTGTACGCGTTTGCTTTAAATTGTAAATTGTAGGATCCCGTTAACACTTCACTTCATACAATCGATCACGAAATTAGAACTAGAAAGGAGAAAGAAAGAGTTGTTCTAGAGAGAGAAACTAGAGAGAGAGAGATGAGAGAAAAGAGAAA